>CM041782.1:7621056-7883309 GCA_023374045.1 Limonium bicolor | reverse complement strand
TGCCCTAGCGATGGGACCAGTACCCGGTACAAGATCGATTTCAAATTCTACCGCCTCTGTGGTGGCATACCAGGTAGCTCTTTCGGAAATACATCAGGGAATTCTGAGACTACTGCTACCTCGTCGTCACTGAACTCTGGATCTCTCTCCAGGTCTTGCACGTGACATAAATACACTTCATGCCCTTTTCTGAGCTCCCGATACATTGCCATGGCGGAGATGACTGTAGTTGAAGGCTCTTTCGGTCTCTGGCGGTATGAAACAGTGACCCCAGATGGACTCTTGAGCAGCAATCGGTGCTCGGCGCATAGGATTCTCCCCTTGTGCCGCTCCAACCAGTTCATTCCAATAATTAAGTCGAATCCCAATCCGTTGAATTCGATGAAGGAAATGGGAAACGCTTCACCTTTGATTTGAATGGTGGCTGATTTGTAATACTTGGTACATTGTACCCGCTCCTTCGATGGGAGAGTAACCAAGAAGTTTGGTAGCTCATCCGCATCTAGCCCCAACTTCTTCGCAAGAGATGGCGATATGAAGGTGTGAGAGGCGCCGGAGTCGAATAATACTGAGGCTTCGATGCCGTTTACTGGGAAGGTTCCCGTTAGAATGGTGCCGCTCTTGCCGGCTTGTTCTTCGGTGAGGATACTCAGGTTACCTTCGGTACCGAGTCCACAACCTATTGATTCATGAGATTATAAGTAAAGATGGTGGAACGCAAGTGGAATTTAATAACCAACACTGCTTTTATTGAATAACCAACCATCATACATACTGTGTCTCTAATACACGTTACTACTGGATTACATGCTACTACAAATTAATACTTTCTAAAGGTAAGGTTCAGGCGTCCTGGTATCATGTGTGTGGCATTGATTATTGCCGGTGGTGCCGTATTCAACTTGATCTTCTGGATCCCGTGATACAGCAACCTTGATTTTCCACCCATGATTAGAACATCTCCTGATCTCAATACCAATTTTTCTGCGAGGTCCACACGCTTCCGCTCGCTATACAAAATACGGCGTCATCACCAATGGACCAAGACACTACGGGCACTCCTAGTTCAAGAGATTCCGCTGTCTCGTCCTTGTCTTGGTGTAAGCCAAGTCGTCCTTCTTTCTCATAGAAGTTGACGATACACAGATCTGCTTCAAGTGCAGGGATTGGTTCATCTTCACATTGTTGTGCAATTTCTACAGCTTGTGTGACAAGCGTTTGGAATTCTGGGGGTATTGCTGGAGGTGTTGCTCCGTCTCCTGCTCGCGTTGTTTGGTATGTCTTGGTATAAGGGTTCCAGTCCTTTCCCAAGCACATCATTTTCAGCTTCATTGTAGCTCCACCGGGGAATTCGGGTGTATAAAATCCTCCTGGACCCGTTCCTAACTCGTTGCATCGTCGGATGATTGAAATTTGTGCTTCGGGTGTCAGGTATCCTTTTAATAAGATCATACCTGGGCGGATGACCTGACACTGTTCGTTGTTGAAGTGGTGGTTGGCGATGTCGGTCTCTTCATGAGGTGAGTTTGAAGGTATTGGGTAACAGATATGGAATTTCCCTAAGGTGGTAAATTCATCTAGAATAAGTTCTAGGCTTACTAATTCATTTCATGCTCAATACATACTTCCACGTTACTTACTCATGCTCAATTTCATACTTCAAGTACTTACGCATTCATGCTGTCATTCATACAATTACTTTACTTAGTCATGCTCTTCAAGGATTAAAGGTTACGGTAGTTACCTGGGCCGGACTTAGTCCCGGTCCCATCACGGTCATGATGTGTAAGGCCGGCTGCCTCTGCGGTGCGCCCTTCTGCGGACCTCGGGATCCCTGTCCCTGTGAGGTGTGCTGGGCATGAGCATCGCTAGATGCAACCTCCTTGCCCTCACGCTGCTTGTAGCCCTGGTAGTTGCCCTTGGGCTTAGAATTCTCCGGGCATGCATTGGCACGGTGGCCCGGTTTCTGACAATTGAAGCAGCGGATCTCCCTTCCTTGGCAATCTGTGCCGGGATGATCCTTGTTGCAGTTACGGCAGATGTAGCTGCGGCCATCAGATTGGTTCTTTCCTTGGCCAAATCCAGAACCTATAGCTTTCAAGTTAGCAAGGTTTGGTATACTTACAATACTCTATATACTTACAATTTCACAAGTGTACTAATTCGGTTTCGGTTTCTTACCCCTGTAGGGCTGAGACCTCAGTGGCTTAGCTGCCACTGGTGCGGTGTAGGCAATCTGTAAAGGCTCAGTTGCCTTGCCCTTCTCAGCATGGGCACCGCCGTCTCCGGATGTATTTTTCTGCTGGTGGGAGTGCTTCCCTTTCCTTTTCTTCCAGGGTTTGGATTGGTTTTGTTCATCGGAGGGGTTACCCTTGCCGCTCACCTTGCGCTTCAGCGCTTGTTCCTCATCTCTCAGCTGGCAGGTGATCTCAACTCGAGATGCAGCGTGGTAACACTCCTGAATTACTTAGGCATTAGGTTACATTTACATACGGGAATACTAATTCACATTACTCATGGCTTGTTAAGGGTTCAACTTGTTTACCTGAAGGGAGGTAAACCGAGTGAAGCCCATGCCATACCGGAGTCGATGGCTCAATCCGCCGTAGAAGCGGTCGACCAAGACTTGGCCGGTATACCCAAGGTCGGGTAGAAGTCGGAGAAGAGAGGTGAAGGTGCGGTAATATTCATCAACCGTCATCTTCTCGGTCATCTTAGTGCATCGAGCTCAAGCCTTTTCTTGGTCTTGACATGCTCGGGGTAGTATTAGATCGGAGAGAGAGGTAATGCTTCCCATCCGAATGCAGGGTCAGCTATGTGCTCGGCCTTAACGAGCTTCCACCAGTCCATAGCCGCGTCTTTGAGGTAGTACGCAGCTATCCTCACTCGAACTCCAGCGGGAGTCTCAAGTGTGTCGAAGGCCGTCTCCATCTCGGAGAGGTAGGCCTCGAGCTTGGCGGGGTCGCTCTCGCCTCTAAAGCATGCAGGTCGAAGGTCGGCGACAGCTTTCACCCAATTCGTTTCTCGGGGATGAGGTGGGTCGGGCTGCTGCTGCTGCTGCTGCTGCTGTTTGCTGTGTTTGCTGTCAGCATTATTACTTGCGGTATCAACCGCATCGGTGCTACCGTGGCGGCGGCGATCTCAGCTATCGTCTGCGCGCCGGTCCATCAGATGTCTCTCCTCTAGGTCGGCCTCGACCTCGTCCTGACATCTGAACAATGTGGATTACATTAGATGTTGTGATACTATGACCTCATGGTCTTCATTCAACAATGGTATCGCTTTGCAGACGTTAAGGGTATCCGTTATTGCTAACGGTAGTTCCTAGTTAGGTTTCTAAATATCCGTCTTAAGACGGTTGAAATCCTAACTCGGTAATCACTACTCTTAAGATTCTAATCATCAAGCGATACTTCGCTCTGATAACTTTTTGTAACACCCCAACCGCTATCCTCCATTATCCTCTAATCCTTCCATAATTACCTTACTCGCAGCGGAATACTTACTTACTCCCGGCGGGTGATACAATGCCGTTAACCTCCAAGGTTAACAAGGCCTACTACTACTTCCCATCGGTCTGACGATTAGAATGAATACCTACATACCACTTACTTTACAATACCAATACTTAATTACATTTGATTACCGAGTATACCGAATAATGAATTACATTCCATTCTACTTCCCAAAATGATGAGTTTATACAACACTCCTCTATCCATCAAGAATTCAATATCCAAAAGGTGTACCACATGGTACACCGGCTACCCAAAAGCTCTAGCCGTGTACAACTCGGTACACTATTCCAATTCCTACTACACTCCAAAAAGAATTACTGCTGCCCTTACTCTACCTTCACGCCTCGCGGGTACCTGTGGAGTAAAAACATTCCCCCTAGGGGTCAGCTTACGCTTCGTATGATAACCGCATACCCCGCGTACTAGCGAGGTACGCCAACTATTTGGTCGAGTACATGCGGTTCGTTTCATTCATACATACATACATGCTTTCATACAATACAATCATACTTCATTTTCACGCTACTACATACCAATGCATACAAGGAATACAATACAAGTCATCATTCATACTTAACCATACTCACCGCATCACGGAGATACAATTCTCCAATACATACAAGGTCTGTTAGCTTATTACACACCCGGTTAATCGGGTGTTCAATACTTTACTCCGGTCAATGACTTACAATAGTCAAGACCAATACAAATACAATACATACTTCTTACATACTTTACTTCCAGTTAAGTCGGTATGACCTCCGGCAGGCGAATCTATCTCCCACCACGGGCTTTGAGGGTGGCACCAATCCGGATGCTACCCATACAAAGGGAATTGTCCAGGAAAGATCATAGCCAGGATTCGGTTCCAACCTCTTGTGGTTCCTTATCCTCACGCGTGGCCGAACTATATCGGGCTTCTACTCATTCCATTACTCATCTCATGTCAGGATTAGATTGTTAGGAATTATAGAAGTCCATACTTACTTCCATACATACTCATACAACATACTCATACTTACACCATACACTTCATTTCCATTCATTCATTTCATGAATTATACAAACTATTGTTCAAGAAGAATACAACAAGAACAATATAGTTCAAACACATTTATGTGCAATATAAATCCGATTCATGCATTTATCTTGTTGGTGATCACATAAGCACACAAATCGGGGTAACCAAGTTAGGATACAGGGCATGAGGAAATCATACCGTTCACCGTCGAACGTACTACCGGTTCCTTTGGAGATCAACTATTTGATTCCTATACATACATGAAGTAGTATGATCAATGATCTATTATTGATCTAACTTACTCCTCATTGACTTTCAATGTATACTTACTACTTCTTTACTTTCACACTTGGTTATAAACCATTCTTTTCTTTACTACTCTACTTGTTTCTTACCTTACTACTTTCTTACTATTATACTTCATCAATGTGTATACTACATATATATGCATATAGGTATATAGGCATATATATGTATTATGATTACTAATCATCTATTATAATTTTTTTTTTTTGTCAGACCGGACTTGCGACCGACTTGCAAGTCCGGTCCATTCCAGTAGCTCAGTTACCGAAATTCTTCTGGCCGACCGACTTGCATGTCCGGTCGCAAGTCGGTCCATTCCAGTAGGTTTCATCGGGAATTTTCGGCCGACCGACTTGCATGTCCGGTCGCAAGTCCGGTCGATTCCAGTAGCTTCATGACGGAAATTTTTCTGGCCGACCGACTTGCAAGTCCGGTCGCAAGTCGGTCGATTCCAGTAGGTTACAGACGGGAAATTTTCTGGTCCGACCGACTTGCAAGTCCGGTCGCAAGTCCGGTCGATTCCAGTAGCTCCCCGTCTTTGTAAATCTGGGCTCGACCGACCTTGCAAGTCGGTCGCAGGTCCGGTCGGCCCCAGTACTTCAGTTTTAAAATCTGTTTTCAATGTTCTTTACCCATTGCTTCCCAATC
Organism: Limonium bicolor; assembly: GCA_023374045.1. Taxonomy (NCBI): domain Eukaryota; kingdom Viridiplantae; phylum Streptophyta; class Magnoliopsida; order Caryophyllales; family Plumbaginaceae; genus Limonium; species Limonium bicolor. The sequence goes on along the minus strand of CM041782.1, from coordinate 7,877,816 downwards.
TTTACCAATACTTCCCCACATGATTTAGCACTATTAACACTCTAAATCACCTTAGTCATCCACCAAACTTACTACTCATCCTTACACAACTATACCCTTCCTCATCCATTCAACACTTACATTATTTTCCTTCACACCTGCTACAGATTTTGTTTTCCTCTTATGCTACAGATTTTCATCTCAACTCTTACTCTCCAATACTCCTTCAACTAATGCTATTCCTAGCATCCAAAATACATTACTCACATCCTAGTTCCATTCTCTTAACTTACTTCTTTCAAAATCTGTTACAACTACTAAACCACCCATTTTTACACTCTTCAAATCTGTTACAAATGTGCCTAAGTCCTCAAATTCCTAAATGAATTTTGACATAGCCTCCCCTATATTTCTAACATTCTCCACACATTATTTCAGCTCACGAATACTCATTCTCTCAACCTGTTACACAATACATCATTCTCACAATTCCAACACTACCACAACAACATAAAATCCTGCACACATACACACTTACTACCCAATGTTTTCCCAAGCTTTTAAAACTCATTTAAAAACTTCAAAACTGTTACAATATCATTCTTCATTGTACTACAATACACTTACTACTCATTACTCAATTCATTACTCATTTTACTTACTTAAAAACTGTTACAATACACAATACAAACTAGCTCAAGGTAAGAGATTTTACCTTGTTCTTTCTAGTTTTCTTTCTTCTTCCTTTCCTTCTCCTCTTTTCTTCTTCCTTTGTTCTTCTTCACACAATACTCGATACTACACCACCATACCAATACACACTACCCATTTAGCATTCATTTTTATTCTAACCCTAGAATTCAATGTTTAGGGTTAGGAAGAATATTACCTCTCAATGGATGAATGGAGTTCTTGACTAGCAAGAAACAATGTTTCTAGCCCAAGGAGGCCAAAATCGGCTGAAGCAACAAAGGGCCAAGAGTTCAAAACATGGAAATTCTTAAAATGCTAATGAGAGCTAGAAACAATGAATTTTCGGAATTCTTTTTACCTCAAGATGAAGAGGAGGTGAAGGTGCTTCTAATGGTGGACTTGAATCTTCAAATGGTGGAAACCCTCAAAAACGAAATGGCCTTTTTCGATTTTGGAAAGATGGAAGTGCTCTCCTTGCCGAGGGGATTCTAGTGTGTGATTTTTATTGCATTTGGAGGTGGTTTGGTCACTCAAAAAGGAAAGAAGAGGAGGCCTGCACTTACTCTTCAAATCGCCATGGGGGCTGAAGGAAGAAGAAGGGAGCACAGAGAGAGAGGGGCTACGTGAGAGAGATCAAGGGGGAATGGGTTGTGAGGAGAGGAGTGTTAAATTTTTGCTTTTTATTCTTGTTTTTGTCCTTTAGTGTTTAGGAGTTATTAAATAAGTGAGAGAGGGAGGGAATCGGTCCACACCCCTCACACACAGATTTTTAGTTTCCTTATTTGCAAAAATGGACACACTAAGTTTCTTTATTCGTACTCTTACCCCACAACTTACGGTTGTTACAGTTTTCACTAACCGGTACCCGGTTCCGGAATTTTTTATCGTTTAATTAATTTTATTGGTTCTAAGCTTCACTAATATTTATAGTGACTATTTAGTTGACCAAAATTTTACGAGTCTATTTGACCCGCTTAAAGTCACGTTTTCCCGGTTTCCTCGAAAAACGCGCTTTAAGGTTCGTTTATGCTTTTAACCCATTTTAAAGGTCCGTTTTCTTCGGGATTTGTTCCCTCATATTTATTTTAGTGTAATTAAGCCTTTAAAAATATAATTAGCCTAATTAATCACTGTTTTTAATTACGGGGTATTTCAATAAATCCTCTATTTTATACACCTAAGCAACCTATTTTTAGAAGCCGTTGAGTTTGTAGATTAACCACGAGATAGAAACGAACCATAAGTTTTGATTGTCTTGTCACCAAACCGTAGGATTCAAACTGGGAACCCCTAGTTTGGAATGGTACTAATATTAAAAGATATTTAACCTAGGTTGAACATATGAATCACCTGATCCATGGAGTTTAAATGTAACAAGAAAAGGCCAAGCTTTAAGGCGGAGGGATTAATACTTTAGGGAACCTTAATTGTAGAATGAGTTATAAAAACTTTTCTTGGAGTCTTATTCCAAATTTAGTAATAACTATGACTGTCTTTGTTCCAAGTGATGATAACCAAAGTATATGTAATGATCAAGCCTGATAAGTTAAATACTAGAAAGGCCTTTTAAAGAAAAGAGTGTATTCTAAGGTATCCAAGTCCATAATTGAATTTAGTGCTTGTATGATGGGTCTAAGAGTCAGAGGATTACTGAATACACTTATTAGACAGTGTGTGTCTAGATGTTTTGACAAGAATTTCACTTTTATGCCAAGAGGAAAAACTGGCTTCCCCGCTTGATGATTTAATCAAAGGAATTTAATTCTGGGGATTAAGGAATACACTAGTTTCAAGTGTAAGTTACAACAGTTACTAGAGTAGTTGTATAACAGTCAAGGAAGAATGTTGTAAACACCACGTCACCAAGTCTTGATAAGATAAAATTTGGAAATTTGCAATTATGTGGTTGTTTGATATTTGACGTGGGAGGTCGAACTTGATCCTGGTCAGATCAAGGGAAAACCAAACACAAAATGGGGTGGAGGGATAGTTCAACACTGACGCTGACCCCGTCAGGGTTGGATGATTCCTGAGACTCCCTACAAGTGGTCACAAATATCTCTGTGAGAGTAAGTATTTGTTCTTAATTTTAATATAAAATTTGACTAACAAAGTTTATGAGATGTAGAGGGCGTAAGTTAAAAGCTAAATAATCCAGGTTATCCTGAAGAGATTAAATAGCTAAAACGACTCCGCGTTTGTTGGAAAAATAGTCAACTATAAAGGAAATACCAATTGTTATTATACCATGAGCCAAGATAATAAATTAAAAATCAGGTCAAGAGACATTTACCTATAATGACAGTATTTACGAGCTACCTTCTAAGTTATGGCCTCATTGCCATCTGATGGGAAAGATCGACTTTAAGTCTTTCTTTATGAATTCAAACCCAGTATATTAAATGAGAACCTACCTATAAGTATGGTAGGATATAAAGCGTAGAAACATTATACTACTACTCACATGAGTTTTTTTATAAACCGCAAGAGCAAGTGGAATTGTGAGAAAATTGTACCTTGTTAGAAACCTTAACGGGAACCCACTGTGGTATACTTGATGAACAGACAATAAAGATTGTGTATGTACAACCGACAATTTGCGAATCAATAATAACAAGAATCTTTCTATATTATTAACAAAACGCACGGCTCAACCGTAGCACATACTCTATTTTGTGAATGAAAACCGAATATAGCGACAGTAAGCTAAATACCAAATCACAAGATGATGACCTGAAGACCCAAGAGAAGAATTTTAATATGCCCCAGTATTATACAAAACCCGAACGCCGATGATTACATTTACAGGAGGCGATGAATAGAAGACACATTTGAGACCAACAAGATTACTGCAACCTTACAGCTACAACAACTGAACCACTGAATGCATCAGCAACACCGACAAGAGGATGAACCCCACTATCTGGACGCTACCACTATCAATGGAGAATATATATAGCAAACCAATCAGATAAGGACCCATGGAAAGAAGAATGCTTCAACAGAATGTGTGAGAGCTTATGGACTTGACAAGAAATAATCCTATATGGGACAAGTAAGTAGAAATATATCAGGAAGGTACCCCACATAATGAAGAATACCAAGCTATGTCGCAACTAACAGTTACTTCGAGACAAGATAATCGGGAGCAGAGGCATAACGCAGCACATCGATCCGGCAGTCTAAACAAGACATGGAATAATTGGCAATGAAATACCCCGAACTTAAATATAGGGATTAAAATTAATCTAATACGTATTTAAGGGCCTAATGGTACCTAATTAATACTAGTAAGGAAAAATAAATCCAAAAGAATAAATAAACTCTTAAAAAGCGGAAAACGCTAATAAGCGTTAAATAACCATAGGAGGTATGAGACCTCGGTTAGAGTATTAAATGGATTCTAAAGGTTTAATAAGACCTAAATAATATATGGGAACAACTCCCGAAGAAAACGGATCCAAATAATGTATTAAAACGCTAATAGAGCTTTAACGCACATTTTTCAAGAAAACCCGAAGACGTGATTTTAAGTGGTCAAACGAACCCGTAAAAATTATAAGTCATTAAATAAATATTATTAAGTGTTTATGAAAGCTTAATAACCAATAAAAATAAATAAACGAGAAAATTCCGGAAAACGGGCCCGGTTAGTGAACAGTACCTAAACCGGGTAAAATAACGAGCGTTTTCTGTAAAAGATGAAAAACGCTCCAGCTAGTGTAACAGTAAGGGGGCCGGTTTTATCAGTCAAATAACTCCCTCACACACACATGTAACTAGCTAATTAAATAAGAGAGCCAAAAACAAAAAGTAGTAAAGTAAAAAGCTACTTTACCCTTCCCTCTCACATTTTCACTCACCTCTCTCTTTCCTCTTCCCCCCTCCACCGATTTCTCCCTCCTCTCTCCCTCTGGTTGGGCGATTTTGTAGAGCTTCAAGAAGCTCCCATGGCAACTCCACCTTCTACCTCATGCTCCATCCACATGTAAGCTCCAAATCAAAAACAAATTACATATTTGAACTCCCCTCATCATCCTCTATCATTCCATCTTTTCAAAATTCGAAAAGGATGAATTTCATCTCCATGGGTTTTCCCCATTGGAAGAGAAAAGCACACCATTATGGAGCTTGGAGTCTCCTCTTTCCAATAAGGTAAAAATCTACATGAGAAACTCATGTTTTCTTCACCTTCCTTCATAACCGATTTTTGCCCCATTTGTAATGCTCTATTTTTCTCTCTCTTTGGAGCATAATACCAACCTTGCAATGGTGGTGGATTCACCTTCTTGAACCAAGGGATAAAACCCCTTCTAAAACTCTCCAAAGGTAAACCCTAGAAATTTCATTTCAAATACTTCAATGAATTGGCATTAATTTAAGGGTTAGTATATTAATTGTAGTGTTTTGTGTTCATTGGGCAATTGGGCAAGAAAGGAAGAAGGAGGAGAGATGAGAAAGAAAGAAGGAATTTAAAAGCTCAAGGTAAGAGCTCCTTCCTAATGTTAAGTTCTAATTGCATTAGAGTAATGGGAATGGGTGAACTAATTAAGGAACCCAAAATTAGGTATTAGTAATGTCATTTTGGAAGTTGAGTATTTGTGAATTAGTATGTGGTTTGTAGGCCTTGGAGCCAAGTATGTTTGTATGAGTATAGTATTGATGTTTGATGGAGTATTGGGGTATTGGGATGGATTTATATTGTGTTGATTGCTGGTAGGACCCTTGTAAGGGTGTGACTAGATTAGGAATGAATTTGGTGAGAATTGATATGTGGCCAAGTAAAAAAGTAGATGAATTATGGCAAAATTTTGGTAGGAATATGTATATGTATGGATGACTTGGTAAATGGGGAAACCAAGTGTGTATTGGAGTTAGTAGAGATGTTTAGTAGCTATAGAATGGTAGTGGTAGTATGAGAAGTAAGAAGTACAAAATCTGTAGCAAGGTGTATTAATATGCATTGGAGAAGTTAGGAAAGGTTAGTGTGCAAGAATTGGTAAAAAGAGTGTTGGTGTAACACCCCTACTAATTCGGCTCCTAATAATCATACGAATGTCGTGCACAGTAATATCTCGCAGCGGTAAAATAATAACTATCGCCCTAATGGTGTCACTGTTATCACACGCCCATACGGGTGATAACGATTTACCTGATAATCAACTTGCGAAACGTATTCCCGCAGTGACCACAAGATAGATAGCAGTACTTAAACAATTTAAAACAAATCTAACATCACAAATTTTCAGACCGTGAGCAACTAACCAAATACACCTCGGTTAAACAACCGAGTCCGAAACAACCTGAGTATCACACCGTACCAAGTTAAACCAACGGTAATCAATAGTCACGCCTCGCTGCGACCGACCAGCTAATCACCTGAAATAAGATGGTTTGTGGTATGGAATCAACCCCTGCTGAGTATGTCATCACATGCCCCTTCATGCCCCCAAAGACCCCTCAATTATTTGGTCGAGAGCATGAGGTTCATTACATGCAATACCGTTTTAATATCTAAACTGTAAATCAATTAACAGCAACATCCATACAATAACACAACCATCAACACACATAATATAACACAAGTATAACCAATGAACAACAAGAGAATCAACGAGAATGGTAAACAAGTATTAATCCTCGTCCATGGTATAAACCAATATCGTTCGCCACTGTACAAGTCTCAACTGTATTAATTGTTCAGTTATACCTAGTGACAATGTCTCATTAAAACGACATGTCTCTAGTTACCCATATATTATGGCGGGTCACCCACGGCAGTAGCCACTCCAACGGTAGAGTCTCCGACCAACGAGCCTTCTAGCTCACGGGAAATTTTCTTGATACTTACGGACCCTACGCGGACATCCGTTTTTTGTGATCACAGCGCGCACCAAGCCAATCCTCTTGGGCTTCCTTTCCTTCCTTAATTAATTATACCATCGCATCGCATTACCATTTTTATTTCCTACACAGGACTAAGGTCATTAGTCCAATCCGGAGTCGTAAACTCGGATCCAGTGTTAGATACGGGAGCGGCGTATAGAAAAGCCAATGCTCCGTATAAAAAGTTTTGGATAATATATATATGTTATTATCCTAGTGCTACAACATTTTCTGACGTTCCTTTATTTCATATAAGATAGCACCATAGCCGCCTAGTTCGTTTATATATATAGGTTCATATATACGAACCAATACTGTTAACTCAACAACATAAATAATAAGCAGCTATAAATATACAATTCATGCATATTATTATCACATTCAGACAACAATCTTATCACAGATCACACAGAAGTCTGAATGAGGAAGCCCTCAGAGACAATCAGAGAACATAACAACATACCGTTCACCCTGATGTATTACGGTGGAGTATGAATCAGCAAGATCCTATGCTCCTTGTGTAGTCTCTAACAGTCTAAACAATACATAATGCTACTGATTAGCATACCGTATAACAACACAATCCTACGGTACCCCGTACCGTCACTATACTCCCGGTTAACCCCGTTATTAACTGTCAATGTTTGTCGGGCTTTCGGTTTAACTCGAGATTGGAAAAGTGTTACATTACATGCGTAGTCTTATCTTGTATATTAATAGACTATTGTTGGACTTTGTTATCGCATGTAAACTAATGTATATTTGTAGATCGTATAGTTGTTTTTTATTGCATGTATGGTTCTTTGTCATGCACTATACATCTCACCTTAGTATTTATTTTTCTAAGGTTTGTCTCTTTTCTTTTCTCTTTTTTTTTTATTCAATGTGTATAATTCATTTGTAATTATACTTTTAATTTTTTAAAATCCTTATTATTCCATGATACTTCTAACATTAGAATTTCGATATCTAATGTTTATAATTCTTTTCTCCTTATCTATTATCATTTTAATTATGATAATTTATAATTATTGAACCAAATCATATTTTCTACACCATTATATATATTTATTTTTATGTGTGTTTATGGAACTTATTTATTATGGTAAGTCTTATAATCTATATTCATTCTTTTTAATGAATATCTCTTATATTATAAATGTTATAACTCTTATAACATTAAAAACCCATATTATAAATTCCATTTAAAAATGTTAATATTTTCGATCAACACCTATGTCCTTAAATATTTACAAAACCCACTACTTAATTATGTAATGTTACATTATTGTTATATAACATATCTTATGACATTTAAGTCATTTAAAACAATTAAACCTATAGTCATATTTTGGTTGTGTAAAATACCCAATGGCCCCTTATATTTTCGGTTTCCATTATACACCACTAAAATTCTATAAATCACAATTCCATCCCAATTTATAATACATAGTTTTCTAATTCCATTAAAACTATATATTAATACACATTTCTTAATAAAACCTTATATAAACTCCAAAAATTACCAAACTATACCAAAAGGTTATAAACATTATTCTTAACCTTATTTTTCCTCTAAATCTCGGTTTCTATACATTTTTACCCATTTGTAACAATGTTATAAAATACCATATATTATACTTATATAATTATATGAACTCCAAATTTAACCAAAAAATTCTAAAAATTCTATTAACTTAAGGACTTTACTAAACTCTATTTGCACCCTTAAGTTTCGGTAATTACATTACTACCCCAAGTCTTATAAATCTTTTACAATTAATAAGTTCTTATTATAAGGTAGTATTTTAATTTCTTAAATTTCCAAACTTGGTCAAAGTCTCCTATATAGTCAACTTTGACTTCTAATACCAAATGGGAACCAATTTTTCGGTATTACTAATAATAACCTATACTCTTCTATTTTTACAATTTGACCCAAAACTTATATAATGTTTAATTTTTATTAAATTCATTAAAAACCCTAAATTCTCTAAATGAAGCCCACGGCTTTCTAAATTCCTAGTAATTACAAATTGGCCCCAATTTAATTATAAGCATAAATAAACTAATAAGCTTATGAACTTAAATTAAAATGGCTAATGACATGGCCTTATTACAACCTTGAACTTGCAAAATACACAATAAATGTCTCAAAAATAGCATATATATTCGACCTCTCCTTAATTTAATTATTTTTCCACTAAGTCATAATTTGACCATTATGTTAATTAAATCTCTTTAAATGACTAGCTTAATTTATCTTAGCCATTTTTTTCCATTTTTAGGTCAATATGACCTATATGTGTAACTTCACTCTCGGCCATATATATACATATGCTTAAAAATTATAAAAATCATAAGTTTAAGGTGTTTATACCGTGATTATTCCTTGTATGAGCTCGGTCACTTGTAGGAAAATTCACCAATTGATTTAGACATGTTTAATACACAAATCAAGATATGGTTCACTCCAAGCTTAGCTTAACCATAAGGAATAATTAATGTAAGATTTAAGGCAAAAATCACCTTAAAAATGCAAGGGAAGTTCTAAGTGGTTTCGACCTGAACCAAACACACCACAAGGTGTTAGATCCACCATATTGACATAGGAAATAGTTAGATCTGAAATGCTACCTTGTTATTAGGTTTTACCTTGGAAAAATGCCTTAAAAAGGAGTATTCTCTTGGATCTTGGTCACCCTTGCTCCAAATGGCTAACCAACTGAATGAATATGTAAATATGAAGATTATGAGTGTATAAACTCATAAAAATCAGAGGAAGAAAACCGCATGAAGAGTGGAGATCCTTAAGGTATGTTTTTACCTTAAAATGTAGATTTGAACAACCTTGGTCCCTCTACTGGTCTCAACCGAGTTTAGCTCTTGTTCTAACCTTATAACAATGAGAATAAGCCATAGGAATTGATGAGCCACGAAATCTAGGTGTTGGTAGTGGATAGATGAAGAAAAAGAGCTAAAAATGACATTAAAACACTTACATTAAGAGCTTAGGAGCTAGGTTTGCCTTCCATGCTCAAGAACAAGCCTTGAGAGCTTCAAAGGAAGGGAGGAGCTCAGTTGGGCAGAAGGAAATCGGACAAGGAGGAAGGAAGGAATGGGTAAGATTTGAAATAATTGAAAAAGTAACTTAATTTTCAAAAAGTAAAGTATTAGGTAGGAATTATTGTCAATCAAGGACTTATGCTGCCTCCTCTCTTATTGCCAGCCGATTCCATGGTCCAAGTGGGTCAATTAATTGACCATTGACCATACTTGGTCAATATTGACTCATACGGGCCCCACTTTAGGGTTTTATTAATATTTTAATATTAATTTGTAAAAATTCATAAATTTCTAGAATTAAATTCCTAATATGATATAATATGATAAAATATCATATTTAAGGGTAATTATAATTTTTAAGCCCATTAAAAATCAATTTAAAAGGCAATCTCACAAAAACGTGCTTTAAGGTGTTTTAGTGCACGTTTTGTGTCACAGGGTGTTCCTGAGCTTAGTTCTCCTTTAACGGTTTTGTTGTGTTCCTTACTTCATTATAATACTTAGGAATCCACTTTGGATCCTATTTGAGGTCATACAATCTTTATGGTGTCTTAAAGCACATTTTTGGCTTTACCGATCTTAAGGCGTGTTTTGCCTTGTTGAGATCTTTTAGATTGTTCCCCAATAATATTTAGATGTTTAATAATCATCTTAGATCATTAATAAATCATTTAATTATATTTTAAAGATTAGGGGTATTTCAGTCTACCCCCCTTAAAAAGGCTTCGTCCCGAAGTCCTTAATCCTCTACAGTTCACCTAAGGAATCAAGTTCCACTAAGTAACCAAACAGTCCATTGCTAGGGAGTAACTCCCACTAGGTTCAGACCTAGTCTATACAAGCAACATATATCAAATAATCAACTCATGGTATAACTCATTCATATCACAGCACTAAACAAGGTGCACACCCAACTCATCAATCAAAAGTACTCAGCGGTACTATATACATTCAACCAGGTGCACCAAGGCACATACATACATAAAGTGTATTAACATCCAATCATCCAAACGACATGTATGACGCAGCATACCAACAAAAACACACTACAAACAATAAGACCTAATGCACAACATGTGCGCAAGCCAAGTGGTGTCTACCCCCCTTAAAAAGGGTTTGACCACGAACCCGTATAAGTATCACAGCTACTACCCGAAGAGTACTGGGTACTTCGCTCTCATGGAGTCCTCTAACTCCCATGTAGCCTCCTCCACCTCATGGTTCGACCAGAGAACCTTGACCATGCTAACGGTCTTGTTCCTAGTCTGCCTCGTCTTCGTAACGAGAATGCGGAGTGGTACTTCCTCATATCGTAGAGCAGGGTCCAACTCTAAAGTCTCTGGCTGCAAAACGTGCGATGGATGGGGCACATACCTCTTCAACTGTGAAACGTGAAAGACGTCGTGCACCCTCCCGAGCTTGCTGGTAAATCCAGTTTGTAGGCTAACGGGCCCACTCGCTCCCTAATCGCATAAGGTCCAACATACTTTGGGCTCAACTTGCCCTTCTGCCCAAACCGGAATATTCCCTTCATGGGTGACACTCTGAGGAATACCATGTCGTCGGTAGTGAACTCAATGTCCCTCCTCTTGGTGTCTGCATTTGCTTTCTGCCGGTCCTGAGCTGCCCTCATGTTCTTCCTAATCTGTAGGACATCCTCCTTAATCTGCTCTAGGTACTCAGGTCCTAGGAGCGTAGTCTCGCTGGCCTCATCCCAGCATAAAGGAGTCCTACACGGTCGACCATAAAGTGCCTGAAATGGTGGCATCTGTATCGAGGAGTGGTAGCTGTTGTTGTAGGCGAACTCTATCAAGTGTAGACGCTCTAACCAGCTCCCCTGAAAATCTAAGGCACATGCTCTCAGCATGTCCTCCAGTGTCTGGATGGTCCTCTCACTCTGACCGTCGGTCTGTGGATGGAACGCCGTACTAAGCTTCAACTTCGTACCCAAGGCTTCCTGAACCTGTCCCCAGAATCTGGACAAAAATCGAGGGTCCCTATCAGAAAACAATAGTCTTTGGCACACCATGGTGCCGGATCACCTCCTTCTGGAACAAGTCCGCTAACTTCGGGACGTTCCAGGTATCCTTCATAGCAAAAACTTAGCCACCTTCGTCAGACGGTCCACAATGACCCAAATCGTGTTCAGTCCTCCTTAGTCGGGGGAGACCGACAACGAAATCCATCGAGATGTCCTCGAACTTCCAACAAGGAATAGGCATAGACTGCACTAAACCTCCGGGTCTCCTATGCTCAAACTTAACCTTCTGACAGGTCAAGCATCTAGCCACGTACTCAGCTACATCCTTCTTCATCCCGCTCCACCAGAAATGAACCTTCAAATCCTTATACATCTTCGACGAACCAGGGTGGACGGATAAGGACGAGCAATGAGCCTCCTGGAGTATCTTCTCCTTCAGATCAGGAGACGACTCCGGAATACGCAAACGGCCATTCAGTCGTAACATGCCATCATTACACAGTTCGAAATCATATTTCAGTCTCTCAAAACAACCATCTATCATTTTCTGCCTGATACTCTGCATATAGTGATCACTCTCCTGTGCAGCTCGTATCTCATCAATCATACTGCTGTTTGCTAATAAAGTGAACAATGAATGAGCTCTGCGGCTCAGGGCATCAGCTACCACATTCACCTTGCCCTCTTTGTACCTCAGGTCTATATCGTAGTCCTTCAAGAACTCGACCCATCTTCTCTGTCGCATGTTCAGCTCCTTCTGAGAGAAGAGATGTTGTAGACTCTTGTGATCAGAGTAGATAGTGACTGTCACACCATACAAATAATGTCGCCAGATCTTCAAAGCGAAGACTACTACGCCTAACTCAAGGTCATGTGTGGGGTAATTCACCTCATGCTTCTTCAGCTGTCGGGATGCGTAGGCAACTACCTTCCCGTGCTGCATAAGCACACAGCCTAGACCGGTTCCAGAGGCATCACAGTATACCTCGAACCCATCGGTGCCCTCAGGGATAGTAAGAACGGGCGCCGATGTCAGGAGATCCTTCAGCGTCTGAAAGGACTGATCACACTCTGCAGACCATAAGAACTGGGATTCCTTCTTCATTAGATTAGTCATCGGTTTGGCCTCCTTGGAGAAGTCCTTCACGAATCTTCGATAATACCCTGCCAAACCCAGAAAGCTACGGACGTCTGTGACTGTCTTCGGCCTTGGCCAACTCTTCACTGCCTCAATCTTAGCAGGATCTACAGATATGCCGCTAGCTGATATGATGTGTCCTAGAAATGACACGCTGTCTAACCAGAACTCACACTTAGAGAGTTTGGCATACAGCTGGTTCGCTCTCATAATATTCAACACCTGTCTCAAATGCAACTCATGGTCTTCCTTGGTTTTTGAATAGATCAGAATATCGTCGATGAAGACTACAACTGAACTATCGAGATGCTCTCTAAAAAGTCGGTTCATCAAGTCCATGAATATGGCTGGCGCATTCGTCAGTCCGAATGGCATAACGGTGAACTCGTAGTGTCCATACCGTGTCCTGAAAGCTGTCTTCTCAATGTCACCCTCTGCAATCCTAATCTGATGGTAGCCAGATCTGAGATCTATCTTCGAGAACACACTGGCTCCTCTCAGCTGATCAAACAAATCATCTATCCGTGGTAATGGGTACTTGTTCTTGACTGTAACCGCATTAAGCTCGCGGTAGTCGATGCAGAGTCGCATACTGTCGTCCTTTTTCTTGACGAACAGCACTGGAGCACCCCAAGGAGAAACACTAGGTCGAATGAATCCCTTGTCGAGGAGGTCCTCCAGCTGTAGCTTCAGCTCCCTCATCTCAGCCGGTGCCATACGGTAGGGTGCCTTAGCAATGGGGCCCGTACCTGGCAACAAGTCGATGGCGAACTCAACCTCGCGCACAGGCGGCATGCCTGGCAGCTCATCGGAAAATAAGTCGGGAAAATCTACCACGACTGGAATGTCTACGTCCGTCACGTCGCTCTGTCTCGTGTCCTGTACATAACAGAGGAAGGCTTGTCGGCCCTTCCTAACATCCTTCATCAGGGATAATGCTGACACGATCTTGACAATCGGCTCTCTCCTCACACTGCGGTATGACACTGTCTTGCCGCTCGGCCCCTTCAGTAGTAGTCGATGCTCTGCACAATGAAGGCGGCCCCTATGCTTCTATAGCCAATCCATGCCCACTATGATGTCAAAACCCAAGTTTCTGAACTCGATCAGGTCAATGGGAAAGGTCTCAGTCATGATGCTGATCTCTAACCCTGTATACTGTCTGGTGCAACCTACTTTCTCCTTCGACGGAAGGGTGACTGAAAAGTCTGAAAGCTGTTCGGGGGTGGCCCCCAGCTTCTTAGCAAATGCCGAGGAAATAAAAGAATGCGAAGCCCCTGAGTCGAACAATACGGTAGCACTAACGCCATCAACAGGAAAGGTACCTGAGATTACCTCTCGTATTAGCATCGAGTCCCAATAAATCACTAATTTACTATTGTTTGTAATTGTCATACCTGTGATGACATTACCAGACTCCTTGGCTTGCGCCATGTCTAGGATGCAGATGGTACCCTCCTTTCCATTACTATAGCCTGAAGTTATGAATTATCGGTATCAACAACTGAACATATATGCTTGAAGGTATTAAACTCTTATTTTATTCATCCAACTGTATTATACAAGATTACACACTTAGTTACTACTATTGTAGACACCAAAAATTCTCACCCCATAAAAGAAATTTAGAGAAATAAATAAAATAAGTGAATTGTCACCTCTCGTTTCGAAACATATGCATGTACATATCAAAATGAAACTGTCATTTTATGACAAAATTATTTGAAAATCAAAGAGAAAGAAAAAACTCATTTTGTATATGAAACACCTTTATTTTTACTCCGTATTTTGTTCAAAGCATTAGCGTTTCTTTGTAGGGATCTTAATCAAGAGACCGTGGCTTTTGTAAATTTTCCTGCATTTCCATGCCAAGATATGTTATTAGTTCATTTGTTTAGTATGCATATAAGGGAGACCGATGGTCTCTGGTTCGATCCATGAATAGAGAACAGGGGATGTTTTAATGTTTTTTTTGTCTTCACCACCAGGCATGCCTAACGTGTCTTTGCAAAACCCTAAACCTTTCTTATAAAGCCAGAAGACCATAGCAGCGCCATCCCGGATTCCATTCTCTCAGTTTTTCATTCATTCACTTACTCCCTCTCATTCTTGGAGCCCTGAAAACAAGGAACAGATATCTCTGTCGCCTTCACTCTTCTCAACACGGCAATTTTGCCCACCAAAACCAGCAAACAAGCAGTAGCTCTGCATCTCCCTCTATTCTTGTTCTCACGGTAACTTGCAACCCAACGTGACGAGAAGGGGCATACAAGCTCCTCCTTCATTCTCAAAACCGGCGAACATAGGAACACCTACTATGGTTGGGTCCTTTCTTCACTCACGGTGTTGTTAACTTAAGCCAGCGAATACTGCTCGGCATATTTTTTTCCATTCTCTTCACTTTCGGTATTCTTGCAACCAAAATGAAGAACAAAAGCATATATACACAGATACCCACACACAAAATTCCTGAAGAACCTTCTGATTCCTCTCAATGTCCTCACGTTCTGTCTTCTCTTGCCAGCGCCAGGAAGTAGGAAACGAAACCCATAATAGTCCAACACTCGGAGAAGCCCAAACACTCCACTCGAATTCATGAAACCACCAAGAGATCAATCTGACCATCTGAAAATCTTCCCCCTACCCCTTCCTTGCCGCCCCGCTTGACATTTGAGGAGAGAAGGTTAATTGCTCCTCGCAAGCACCTGGTTGCTACATGAATCGGTTCCTCTCTATTCTCCTTTTGTTTTGTTCATTCTTCTTTTTGGTATTTTTCCTCCTCAACTCGTCTATCAAACGAGCCAAACCGGGGATTCGCTTTGTTCTACATCGTTCCAGTGCCAAAAACTCTCATTCTTGCTATGCACGTCGATTGCTAGCAATAATCGAGTCTGTTTAGTTTTTTTCAACACGTATTTATTTATTTTTTTTTGCTAGTTTCAACTATTGCTATTTCTTTTCTTCACACCGCCAGACGAACCCAACAGAACGGGGATGGCCTCACTTGTTCGACTTCACCGGAAAACAATGGTTGCTAGTGTCGACCGTCTCCCTTCTCTTTTCTCTGTTCTACCTGTGGTATGTTCTCCCGTTTTATGATGTCGTACTTGACAAATGAGCTACTATGGGAGAATGCTAAATGAAGGAAACATCATTATCGGAGCAAGACTCCAAGGTCTCACGGTTGTATTCTTCTCTCTCCCTCCCTCTTCATTTCACTACTGACAGTTTTATTCTCTTATTGCACTACGTATGCACTCAAATAGACCTTAAATACATCATGGGTTCTCGAGTTCACGAGGTTTGCGCAACATCGAGGAATAGATAGGGATTGTACTCACTGTTGGAATCGCTTCCCTGTTCCTCTTTGATTTTCTATGTATTCGTTTCCTTCTCTTTGCAAAAGTGGTTCGCATTTCTTTTCGAAAGTAGATAAGTGTTCATGGTACGGTTTTGCTCCTTCATATATAGTCGAAAACTTTGTTGGAGGAAAAGCTAGTCGCACCTCCGCTCCCCTTAGCTCCATTTGACTAGACTTAATTGAGGTTTGAAGTTTCTGTTCGAACATTGCCGGGTCGAATATCCCAGTAGGACTCCAACCTTCTCGCAGGAGTTAGATGACAGGGATGACCCCTTGTTTTAATAACCGGTTTAGTTCTCATCTGGTTGCTTGTGTTGTCTGTCGAACAAGAGGAGTTTGTCTTCTGGGCAGAGGATTCGTATTGCTCAAAATCGATGCTAGCGTAACAGGGCCTTGTGTTTATCCTCTGCATTTCTCATCTTCTACCTTTTCTGTTTATCTGATTGTACACATGGCCTAATCGGTATTTGTTTTGTTTGTGTGCTTTGTTTTACGGGAGATGTCCGGCCAGTCTGGGTTCGTGATATTCCAGAAGAGACTGAAAGCTCTATTTTATGGTTATGTTCTTATTTTGCGGTTGTCTCTGTATCATGTTCATCCTTCGTTATCTCAATCCAGTCCACCATGGATTCGAGGCCCCCGTTTGATTATGCGCTCACATTCACCTCTTTGAAAATTTGGTTGTTTCATTTAAGATTTCATTTCCCCGCTTGGTACTCACGTTCCCGAGCTCGACCCTAAACGGGTCATAGTTGGTTGTCTGAAACCTGTTTGATTCTCTTCATGAGCCAATTGTTGCTTGACAAACTTTTGTCGCAGAAACTAACTTTGCCCTCTGCATTTCCAGTTTGAGACCAACTTATTCAGGTCTTCTAAGCGTGGATTAGTGTCATTAATCGTTCAAACCTTCTGTTTCGATCTGTCCATTCTTACATCTGAGTACTAACCGCTGTATAACGTTTGTTTGCTACCGTTGCCTAGTCTCTTTTGCAGGAGACTACTTGGCTTTATATTGGAGATCTGCATTCTCCATCGCTCGAAGATCCTCATCCTCTGTTAAGCTGAAACGTTTCATCAGACCTCTTCTGCATAAAATTTGAGCTCGAGACAAGCTTGGTGCATGTGGATTGCTGGGACTCAACATGAGGCTTACAAAGTTGATAAAAGCTTTTGATTCAGGGGTTGGTGTCCTTTCTAATGTTGGAAATGTCTATCAGTTTTGCTAGTCTATAACTTGGCAATATATGTAGGCTTTCTGTAATACGTTTTCTGTTGCAACTAACTGGTTTGCTTTCAGTATTGGCATGATTGTTACAGTTTGGTTGTAATTGGTATTAGCCTATAGTTATTTGCTGTCTTAACAATCTGATTTAGACTCACTTAATCTCATGCTTATTCATGTTTGCATAATGTCGCCTGCTAGGCGTAGTCACTTGGAGTTGAAAGAGAATGAAATCTTTGCTTAATTCCAAAAAAATAATAACAGGACGAACTCGGCTAACTTGATCTATTTCGGTTGGTTTATTCTTGCTACTTTTACTATACACTAGTTTGTGAATAAGCATGGGTTCAATAACTCGTTAATGCTTTGTATTAATTTACGGTCTTAAAAGAAAACAAGTGCTAAGAATTAAGTAGCAACCCACCGAAAAAAAAAGAACAAATGCATGCATGCGGCCACAAATTTCTGTTTAATTTCATGTTGTATGTATGGTTGCTTATCTTCAATCTTAACTCCATGATTCTTTATTTACATATCATAGTATAGATTACTAGCTTGGTAATAATTGGGCCCACACAATCTAGAGGCTCAAGGATATGGAAGCCCTAGATAGCTCATAGGACACCCCTTTGTAAAAAGCCTTAGGTTGTTGTATCCTTAATGCATAGGGTCCTAGACACAGGTCCATGTGAGGAATACCGTTTTCCTCAAACTTTTCAAATCATCCCTTAATGTCAGAATCAATGCACAATCAACATTCAATTCTAATTAAAAAAATCATCAAATTTCATTCCAAAAATCAGTCAATTTCAAAATCTAAACATCAATTCACTTCAAATGCCAAATAAAGCCCAACATCCAAAATAAAAAGGCCCAAGGCCCAAATCAGTCCTAAAAGGCCAATTCAGCCCAAAACCAGTTTTCAGCCCAATTGCAAACAAAAATAATTTTCAACCCACTTTCTAAGGCCTAACCCGACCCAATTCCAATGTCCAAATCTGGCCCATCTTCCAAGGCACATCTTGACCCATCTTCCAAGACCCAACTCAGCCCATCTTCCAAGGCCCAACTCAGCCCATCTTCCAAGGCCCAACTCGGCCCATTAACCCACTCGGCCCATTTCGACTCATCCAGTTCAACTTTGACCAATCAAATTTTGACCTTGACCTCGACTTTGACCCAACCCAAACATTGACCATGACCCGAACTTTGACGCGGCCCTTTTTTTTCAATTCCGATCCAAGTTCAATTCAAACCTAAGTCAAAGCCAATTCCTTTTCCATACAAATCAAGTTCAATCCGACCCAATTTAGACTTGATTCTATTCAAATTCAATTCCAAATCAACTCCCGATTCAAATCAAAATTTCATTCAACTTCAATTCAATTCCAACTCAAAATAAAAACTCATTTGATCCCAATTCAATTTCCCCTACATTCTGAATGTCTCACAGACTCGAACGTCTCACACACTTTGTCATTCCAATGATTCGAATGTCTCACAGACCTTAGTATCTCACAGACCTGAGCGTCTCACAGACTCGAGCGTCTCACAGACTTTGACATCTCAAGGTTTCAAACGTCTCACAGACCTGAGCGTCTCACAGACTAGCATCCCAAACCCGAAACTTCTCGAAACTCCGAACCCTTCTAAACCTCGAACACTACAAATATCTTCAAGCTCCACAAACACCAAAACTTCCAATCCCAAAATCGTGAACTACGTAAGGTCTGATCTCAACAGGGAGTTGAGTACGTAGGCAACCCACACAGGGTGCGACCCCATTCCAAACAAAAAACCCCTTTCCCCCTCTAAGGTGGCTCTCGTACTTCTCAAAATGCTCAAACCTTCTCCAGCTCCCACAAACTTCAAACCATCAGACTCTAAGTCTTGTCTATTCACTCAAGCTCAAACATTTCCCAAATCTTCATTTCATACTCATCCAAATTCCTCAATTCCCTCTTCTAGGCGCTGGCTTGGCGGAAAAGCTCGCCTCACTCACTCTCTCTCTCTCTCTTCTCATCCTAATCCTATCTTTGGCTTTTAAATGAATCTCTTTAATAAGGTTTTGAAAGAAGGTAATCCCGACAATTGGAGACCGAGGTTTCCTCGGGCACCAATCCGAAGTCGTGGTCGTTGCCACCTCTAAGGGGTGTAACCCAGTGCGAACCCACACAGATTCTCTGGTATGATCAGATAAGTCCTATCCATAGGCAACAAATCATCAGAGTCAATTAACGGTTCTTAGACCCTCCTTCCCTTTCCTTCCTAGTTCCTTAGGTCAAACTAGGTGGCGACTCTAGTCAACTCCGCTTTATAGAGGCATAAGTCCGCGTGGAGCCCATCGAGAGCGGGTGTAGTGCACACTTGCACTCCCCTTTATGCTTTCTGGGAAAGACGGACGATTTAGTAGGTATTTGAGGGATGCCAGAATAACGGGTTTTCACCCTCCACAGAATGGCATTTTCTAGGATCTAGGCTTCTCAGTTAGACCATATTTAAATAGACCCCCCTCATACCGAAAATCACCCTCCACAGAATGGCGACTCTGCTGGGGAAAACTTGAGTAAGTTTTTCTCAAACTCAAGGAAGACTGAACTCCATTCAAAATTGTCGAGATTTCCCACTTCTTTCAAAACCTCCAAGAGATTCATTTCAAAGCCGCTAGGGCTACTCTACTCTACACTTAGAGTGTGCACTGAGAGGATAGTTAGGATGAGAGTTCAGAGTTCGAGATCGGCCTTGAGTGCCATATGTGTGCTTTACCATTTGCATGCTTCACTTTTGTGTGTTTATTGTTGTGTGTTTACTGTCTTATGTTTACTGCTCTTCATGCATGATATAATATTTATTGCTTATTTATTGCTCTTGTAAATGGGGCCTTCCTAGAAGGAGTCAATCCATTGTTGCATCGGGTAGCATAGGACATGCATTCCTCTGTGTCACCCGATTTGTCCACGAGTCACGGGATCCCAACCAGTCCACGGTTGATTCCCCATGAGTTGGGTCCTTCCTAGAAGGAGTTAACCCACGAGGTAATACGGTCCAAGACCAACGCCTTGAAGCTCATGATCCAAAATATCCTCCATTACCTGAGTCTAAGCCATCAATAGTGAGCCATGAGCCTTCAGTGTCCAGCTGCCTTATCCGGTGTCTAAGATGGGCTTATGGGTAGTCACCCCCTTGTATGCCGTCTGTCTGACCACCCTTTGCCTTACCCTGAAGATTGCATGGGCTCAGTTCTCCATGATTCCTCTGCACCACGGGTGTCTTTAAAGCCCAATGTCGCGCTACAAATTCATAGCGGATCCCGTATTTACGGATACCCATAGATGACATAGCGTAGTCAGCGAATAATTTGGACTTTAGACACACCTTATCGTGCAGACGAGGGGAGACCGGACCCCATGCAGTACTTCCCCAAGTTTCCTGAAAAGTGAGTATGTTGTGATAATCCCCGGCCGTGGCTCGTGTGACTGTATCACTTCGGGTATCCTGACCTTTCGAACTTAAGCACTCCGGACTTTCTTGATGACGTGCCCCATAAGGCATAACAGAGATAAATCCCGAGAGATGAACAGTGAAGGGACGACGGTTCCCCCGGTGGTATGAAAGCATTGATTTGACCTGGAAGGTGATTATCCCAATCATTCACACTCAGCTCCACATAAAATCAGCCACAATTTTTTTTTGCACTTACATCTATGAGTGATCACGTTTTGAAAATGAGCAGATGAGAAAATGAATCATGTCAAACACTCTAATGAATATCTTCAAAGTCGTCCTCGAATGATTTCAAAAAAAAAATGATTTTCAAAATTGTCATTTCCAAAACAGTTTTCAAAACGGTTTCAATCAAAGTCTTCCAAAAAATAGATTTTGTCAAACGGTTTGCAAAGAACAGATTTCAAAAATCTACTGTTTATAAATGATTTTCAAACATCACTTCTCACAAATGCTATTTCAAAAACTATTTTCAAAAATAGATTTCAAAACCCTACTTGTTACAAACGAATTTCAAACAATAATTTTCACGGATTTTATTTTAAAATAGTTTCGAAAACAGTTTTCAAAGTCGGTTTTCTCAAATGTATTTCAAAATAAATGATTTAGTCCCCATGTTGTGACCCGCTATTTTTGAAGTTCAACCCCCCTTCATGAGCAGTGGTCAGTACCGTGGAGCGTACTAGTCATTTCGTGTTTTCACATAAGTGGTGGATTTTCACAAAGATTTGGTGCTCGGTCAATCACCTTTTCTTTCTCAAAAACGCCCCTTATTTTCATTCGTTAGAGCAGGAGAAGCGCATGAAGATTGACAACAACGGTTCAAATCGAAAATCAGAGGAACACCAACTCGGGTCGAGCAACATGAAGACTAGCAACGACCGTTAAAGTTTCAAATTGCTCAGAGCCAGAAGAACACCAACCCGTATTGCTTGATAGCAGTGCTACTTTGTTGCTAAAGCCCGAAGACGAGCGTGCAACCAACCTGGAGCCCGAAGTCGAGCAAGCAGCCAGTAAGGAGCCCGAACACGAACGAGCGATTAGTCAAAAGCTTGAAGACAAAGTAGACGAGTCCAGAAGAAGTTTTTAACTCGAATCCCCCCTTTAATGACTTTTAGAAATGGTGTATAGGTTTTCCCCTATGATTCTTTTCTCTCTTGTCATTTCTAAATAGATTACATGTATAGGTCAATACATTCCTTCCGAGTTTCTTTAGATCATGATGTGTATAGGGTTCCCCACTCCCTATTTTATTTGCGAATGGCCGAGCATCAAAATTCCTATTGAGGAAATCCACCACTTCGAAAACACGTATTTTTCAAAACTGTTTTTCTAAAAATCTTGATTTCTTTTAGCACATACGAATTGCTTCTTCCCATCTTCGGTCATTTCATATTTATTAACCATGCATGAATCACACCCATGTGAGAAAAATTGCATAATCACATGTTGCATTCCCAACACATCACACACAAGCATTCATCCCATTTTTTTTTAAGCATGCTAACATTCACATTTGTCATATTCTTTTTCTATTATAATGACTGTGTTTGCAGGTGAGTAACCGCGTTGCCCACGAGTGAAAGCGTGACCCCCGAAGCGATAGGCAAGAAATACCAGGATTCAAGCATCTTCCCATTCGGCATGCCATGTACATAGAGACTAACACCAACAAAAGAGCATATACCAATAAATCATGCATCCAAAAAATCATATACCAAAAAAATCCCAAATAAAAGAAAAGCATACATCCAAAATCCAAAAAAATCGTACATCCAAAAAAATCCAAAAAAAGCATACGTTCAAAAATCCCCAAAAAATGCAGTCATGTCATATATTATGGGGCCACCATGCGGGAGTTGTCACTCCCTAAAATTTCAAAACTCAAGGAGCCAATCACCAACCCGACCTCATTGGAGAATATTTCTTCAACAACAATCACCACAACTCGACCGTCTTCAGAGCCAATAATGACGGGATGAGCTTCATGAACTGTGAGCTGAATTTGACCCAAGCGAGACTAGGTGTAGCCTTACCACTCATGCATTGCATCCAAAAAGAAAAACACAAAAAAAAAAACACACATTTGGTCAAAATTCAAAGTCAGCCATCTCCATTCATCATTTTCAGCATTTCATGCATCATATGTACATAGTAGTTCCATATTACCACAACACATTGCATGGTAGATGTACTGCATACACTCATATCGAAACGACATCTTTGGGGAAAATCTTGAGAGATTGATTGAACAGCATGCCTGAATCACTAAACTCTCGACCCGTCAATGAACACAAGGGTCTAATCAAAATCAGCACCACAAACAAAGTGAGTAATTTGCGAAGAGCGGTATTTTCCTTGGAATTTCAATTGAGTGTATTGGACGATCTACTGAGCGATGAGGGAAGGTAGAGAGAGCCAATCGAGGTAAAACCACGAGCGACATGTGCATTCCTTCAGCACGTGGAGAGCACAATACATAGTAAGATCAATGTCGATAGCAAAACACGAATTGTGGTTCATGTAAAGATCTGAGAAGTAGTAGAAAACAATCATTGACTAATGAGGATGACAAGGCACTTAGGAACAAAATCCCCACAAAACCAAAAAGCTTCGACTGCCCTGTACATAATCCCTTAGTGAGCCCCGCTGAGCCTTTCATGAAAAAAAAAACTCTTTCTTCAAAAAAGAAAACTCCACAACATGCCAACATACATACATTTACTTGCCCTGCAATAGAGGATCTTAAAAGAGCCGGAGCCATGGTCTCCCCCCACCGTCTTTCATGAAACAACAAATAAGTTGTTCGAAGAAATCAGTGAGTCAATGTAACTCCAAAGTCAAACACCAAAAAAGAACACCGAAAATGTTCAAGAAGATCAATGAGTCAATGCAACTCCAAAGCTGAAGGCCAAAATGCAAAGCAAAGGACGTTTGATAAAATCGATGAGCCAAGTGCAATTTCAAAAAGAAAAATGAGAAGAAAGTTCAAACCGTACACCAGAAGAGGCAAGAAGGAGAAATCCAAATCCAAAGGACCAATGATGTCCCGTAGAAACCAATAAAAGGTTATCAAAACCTGTCCAATCATTCCACCCATGGCAAAGGTGAAACACGTCCTCTATTGCACAAAAGCTCCACAATTCCCAAATAAATCCCATAGTCCTGTGTGACATACATTATACCCCTCAGCCCCGTTACAACCCAATAAAGACCTCTGACTCATAAGTTAATGAGCGTTAACTGAAAGTACCGGATCTGAAACATGAATCATAAGCTTCGTACTTGTTATCAACATGTCCCATCATACCAAAGGGGACCGTGAGCGAATGAGTGTGATCTAATCTCACAAGGTCTTTAGAGTGCGAGTGACTCTTCGATTAAACTACCAAATCATAATCAGCCTACCCCATTGCAGGTGAGGAATTTGTGAGGAACGGAAAGTTCATAACCTCGAAAAGAAATTTCAGGAAAATACTTCTCTGAGCATCAAGAGTATCATCACGACATTAGCACGCACAGCTATACTCACGAGAGATTGACCCATATCCCTCCGTGAGAGGAAAGTGGTTCACGCATTCGAGTTCAACAATCACTCAAGATCGAACCAAAGATGTCTTATGTTCGTAAACCTCATATTAACAGAGATGGAACCATATACACTCTCCAAAAACTGCATATGCACTTTGCATCTAGCATTTAGTGTCTGCATGCATCATAATCATTTCATCTTCAACATCCGACTGGTAAGAATTCTACCTAGTCTCGCTGAAAGTCGACTTCAATTGCCGCTATCAGAGCGTAACTTTCGATATAAAAAAAAGGGTCAAAGCTGGAGCCATCCCACTGCAATATCCAGAACCAAACTAGAGCCATCTGGAGCCACACGAAGACTATTCCGAAGCCATCCACCGTCATACTCGAGCCTCATTGGCACCTCTCCCAAAGCCAAGCTAGAGCCGTACGGGAGCCATCATCCGACATTGAAACCATCCTTGGAACTTCACAGGGGTCATCCCAACAGTCCGAGAACAATATGAGAGCCACCTCAAATCCATATCGGAGTCATTTCATCACCAGGGCCTTGCCTAAAGAGTATCGAACTACGTATGGTCTGATCTCAATATGGAATTGAGTACGTAGGCAGCCCGTCCAGGGTGCGACCACATCAAAGGTGAAAACTTCCCTTT
The DNA here is from genome assembly GCA_023374045.1 of Limonium bicolor. NCBI lineage: Eukaryota > Viridiplantae > Streptophyta > Magnoliopsida > Caryophyllales > Plumbaginaceae > Limonium > Limonium bicolor. The sequence continues at coordinate 7,852,796 of CM041782.1, read as the reverse complement.
TTCCCTCGGTGTCATCAAAGTGAACCAACCAAAGCATCGTTATGTTCAATCAGCACAAGGTCATCCCGGAGCCATCCATGGAAATCCTGGAACCATGACCGGAACTCCCAACAAAGTCATGCAACTGTGTTTCATCATTCACTCGTGAAAAACCATTCACTCACTACAAAGTCCACAACAAACCCGTCAAACAACAATAAATTCATCATCGGAGCCGTCAAACCACCCTAAAAAAAAATCAAGGCAAATCAAAGCCCACAAACTGCCACAAAATCACCAACCATGTCAAACCCACCAACCACCCCGAGACCATTGGTCACACCGGAGCCATCAGTGCATACTGGAGCCATCAGTGCGTACCGGAGCCATCAACGCATGCTGGAGCCATCTTAGATCCTTGAAGCCATGTCGGAGCCACCGGAGCCATCCTGAAGTTTTGACGTAACTCGAGAGCCATCTGCTCACACAAAACCTACATCCACAAACAGGGAGTTCGATTCAGTTAATACATTTGTTAACCATCTCACATCGCATATCACTTGCATATACCCACAAAATTTGTTCACTATCTAATACATCTTCACACCCGCTAGGCAGCTATTGTGCTACTAGTACGGTCGACTTTTCGTTTTACACCCGCGAGGCTATTGCGCTACTAGTGCGGTCGACTTTTCGTTTTACACCCGCTAGGCAGCTATTGCGCTACTAGTGCGGTCGACTTTTCGTTTTACACCCGCTAGGCAGCTATTGCGCTACTAGTGCGGTCGACTTTTCGTTTTACACCCGCTAGGCAGCTATTGCGCTACTAGTGCGGTCGACTTTTCGTTTTACACCCGCTAGGCAGCTATTGAGATACTAGTGCGGTCGACTTTTCGTTTTACACCCGCTAGGCAGCTATTGCGCTACTAGTGCGGTCGACTTTTCGTTTTACACCCGCTAGGCAGCTATTGCGCTACTAGTGCGGTCAACTTTTCGTTTTACACCCGCTAGGCAGCTATTGCGCTACTAGTGCGGTCGACTTTTCGTTTACACCCGCTAGGCAGCTATTGCGCTACTAGTGCGGTCGACTTTTCATTTTACACCCGCTAGGCAGCTATTGCGCTACTAGTGCGGTCGACTTTTCGTTTTACACCCGCTAGGCAGCTATTGCGCTACTAGTGCGGTCGCTTTTTCGTTTTACACCCACTAGGCAGCTATTGCGCTACTAGTGCGGTCACTTTTTCGTTACACCCGCTAGGCAGCTTTTGCGCTACTAGTGCGGTCGCATTTTCATTTCAAACCCGCTAGGCAGCTATTACGCTACTAGTGCGGTCCCACCTTTTTCCTCCGCTAGACAGCTATTGTGCTACTAGTGCGAGATTGTTCACTTCATAACCCGATAGGCAGCTATTGCGCTACTAGTGCGGTCGACTTTTCGTTTTACACCCGCTAGGCAGCTATTGCGCTACTAGTGCGGTCACTTTTCGTTTTACACCCGCTAGGCAGCTATTGCGCTACTAGTGCGGTCGACTTTTCGTTTTACACCCGCTAGGCAGCTATTGCGCTACTAGTGCGGTCGACTTTTCGTTTTACACCCGCTAGGCAGCTATTGAGATACTAGTGCGGTCGACTTTTCGTTTTACACCCGCTAGGCAGCTATTGCGCTACTAGTGCGGTCGACTTTTCGTTTTACACCCGCTAGGCAGCTATTGCGCTACTAGTGCGGTCAACTTTTCGTTTTACACCCGCTAGGCAGCTATTGCGCTACTAGTGCGGTCGACTTTTCGTTTTACACCCGCTAGGCAGCTATTGCGCTACTAGTGCGGTCGACTTTTCGTTTTACACCCCTAGGCAGCTATTGCGCTACTAGTGCGGTCGACTTTTCGTTTTACACCCGCTAGGCAGCTATTGCGCTACTAGTGCGGTCGCTTTTTCGTTTTACACCCCACTAGGCAGCTATTGCGCTACTAGTGCGGTCACTTTTTCGTTTTACACCCGCTAGCTAGCTTTTGCGCTACTAGTGCGGTCGCATTTTCATTTCAAACCCGCTAGGCAGCTATTACGCTACTAGTGCGGTCCCACCTTTTTCCTCCGCTAGACAGCTATTGTGCTACTAGTGCGAGATTGTTCACTTCATAACCCGATAGGCAGCTATTACGCTACTAGTGCGGTCCCGCCGTTTTTCCTCCACTAGGCAGCTATTACGCTACTAGTGCGAGATTGTTCACTTCATAACCCGCTAGGCAGCTATTACGCTACTAGTGCGGTCCCGCCGTTTTTCCTCCACTAGGCAGCTATTACGCTACTAGTGCGAGATCGTTCACTTCATAACCCGCTAGGCAGCTATTACGCTACTAGTGCGGTCGCGCCATTTTTTCCTTCACTAGGCAGCTATTACGCTACTAGCGCAAGATCGTTCCATATCCACCTGCTAGGCAGCTATTACGCTACTAGTATGGTACACATCCAAAAGTATTATAGGCTCGTCATAAGTCCTATAGCTAGATGTCAAGAGGTCTAGTGGAGGCACTCCTAAGTCCTCGTACTTTCAATCGCATTCTAGGCCCGTCATAAGCCCTAGGACTGGATATCAAGAGGTCCAGTTGAGGCACTCCTAAGTCCTCGTGCACCCTAAACCAATCAATTGTTAGCATTCTAGGCTCATCATAAGTCCTAGGACTGGATATCAAGAGGTCCAGTTGAGGCTCATAATAAGTCCTCGTGCATTCAGCTATCATATCATTTTCCATCGCATTCATACATTATCTTCCTCACGGTCGCATCCCAATGCACCACGAAGCCGTAGTGAGAATTTTGGGCGCCTTCTCAACCTTGATCCAATTCTGCAAGTATTATCTTGCAAAATTGAATCAAGGGGAGCCATCTGTAGACACCAAAAATTCTCACCCCATAAAAGAAATTTAGAGAAATAAATAAAATAAGTGAATTGTCACCTCTCTTTTCGAAACATATGCATGTACATATCAAAATGAAACTGTCATTTTATGACAAAATTATTTGAAAATCAAAGAGAAAGAAAAAACTCATTTTTGTATATGAAACACCTTTATTTTTACTCCGTATTTTGTTCAAAGCATTAGCGTTTCTTTGTAGGGATCTTAATCAAGAGACCGTGGCTTTTGTAAATTTTCCTGCATTTCCATGCCAAGATCTGTTATTAGTTCATTTGTTTAGTATGCATATAAGGGAGACCGATGGTCTCTGGTTCGATCCATGAATAGAGAACAGGGGACGTTTTAATGTTTTTTTGTCTTCACCACCAGGCATGCCTAACGTGTCTTTGCAAAACCCTAAACCTTTCTTATAAAGCCAGAAGACCATAGCAGCCGCCATCCCGGATTCCATTCTCTCAGTTTTTCATTCATTCACTTACTCCCTCTCATTCTTGGAGCCCTGAAAACAAGGAACAGATATCTCTGTCGCCTTCACTCTTCTCAACACGGCAATTTTGCCCACCAAAACCAGCAAACAAGCAGTAGCTCTGCATCTCCCTCTATTCTTGTTCTCACGGTAACTTGCAACCCAACGTGACGAGAAGGGGCATACAAGCTCCTCCTTCATTCTCAAAACCGGCGAACATAGGAACACCTACTATGGTTGGGTCCTTTCTTCACTCACGGTGTTGTTAACTTAAGCCAGCGAATACTGCTCGGCATATTTTTTTCCATTCTCTTCACTTTCGGTATTCTTGCAACCAAAATGAAGAACAAAAGCATATATACACAGATACCCACACACAAAATTCCCTGAAGAACCTTCTGATTCCTCTCAATGTCCTCACGTTCTGTCTTCTCTTGCCAGCGCCAGGAAGTAGGAAACGAAACCCATAATAGTCCAACACTCGGAGAAGCCCAAACACTCCACTCGAATTCATGAAACCACCAAGAGATCAATCTGACCATCTGAAAATCTTCCCCCTACCCCTTCCTTGCCGCCCCGCTTGACATTTGAGGAGAGAAGGTTAATTGCTCCTCGCAAGCACCTGGTTGCTACATGAATCGGTTCCTCTCTATTCTCCTTTTGTTTTGTTCGTTCTTCTTTTTGGTATTTTCCTCCTCCAACCTCGTCTATCAAACGAGCCAAACCGGGGATTCGCTTTGTTCTACATCGTTCCAGTGCCAAAAACTCTCATTCTTGCTATGCACGTCGATTGCTAGCAATAATCGAGTCTGTTTAGTTTTCTTTTCAACACGTATTTATTTATTTTTTTTTTGCTAGTTTCAACCTATTGCTACTTTTCTTTTCTTCACACCGCCAGACGAACCCAACAGAACGGGGGATGGCCTCACTTTGTTCGACTTCACCGGAAAACAATGGTGCTAGTGTCGACCGTCTCCCTTCTCTTTTCTCTGTTCTACCTGTGGTATGTTCTCCCGTTTTTATGTATGTCGTACTTGACAAATGAGCTACTATGGGAGAATGCTAAATGAAGGAAACATCATTATCGGAGCAAGACTCCAAGGTCTCACGGTTGTATTCTTCTCTCTCCCTCCCTCTTCATTTCACTACTGACAGTTTATTCTCTTATTGCACTACGTATGCACTCAAATAGACCTTAAATACATCATGGGTTCTCGAGTTCACGAGGTTTGCGCAACATCGAGGAATAGATAGGGATTGTACTCACTGTTGGAATCGCTTCCCTGTTCCTCTTTGATTTTCTATGTATTCGTTTCCTTCTCTTTGCAAAAGTGGTTCGCATTTCTTTTCGAAAGTAGATAAGTGTTCATGGTACGGTTTTGCTCCTTCATATATAGTCGAAAACTTTGTTGGAGGAAAAGCTAGTCGCACCTCCGCTCCCCTTAGCTCCATTTGACTAGACTTAATCTGAGGTTTGAAGTTTCTGTTCGAACACTGCCGGGTCGAATATCCCAGTAGGACTCCAACCTTCTCGCAGGAGTTAGATGACAGGGATGACCCCTTGTTTTAATAACCGGTTTAGTTCTCATCTGGTTGCTTGTGTTGTCTGTCGAACAAGAGGTGTTTGTCTTCTGGGCAGAGGATTCGTATTGCTCAAAATCGATGCTAGCGTAACAGGGCCTTGTGTTTATCCTCTCGCATTTCTCATCTTCTACCTTTTCTGTTTATCTGATTGTACACATGGCCTAATCCGGTATTTGTTTTGTTGTGTGCTTTGTTTTACGGGAGATGTCCGGCCAGTCTGGGTTCGTGATATTCCAGAAGAGACTGAAAGCTCTATTTTATGGTTATGTTCTTATTTTGCGGTTGTCTCTGTATCATGTTCATCCTTCGTTATCTCAATCCAGTCCACCATGGATTCGAGGCCCCCGTTTGATTATGCGCTCACATTCACCTCTTTGAAAATTTGGTTGTTTCATTTAAGATAATTTCATTTCCCCGCTTGGTACTCACGTTCCCGAGCTCGACCCTAAACGGGTCATAGTTGGTTGTCTGAAACCTGTTTGATTCTCTTCATGAGCCAATTGTTGCTTGACAAACTTTTGTCGCAGAAACTAACTTTGCCCTCTGCATTTCCAGTTTGAGACCAACTTATTCAGGTCTTCTAAGCGTGGATTAGTGTCATTAATCGTTCAAACCTTCTGTTTCGATCTGTCCATTCTTATTACATCTGAGTACTAACCGCTGTATAACGTTTGTTTGCTACCGTTGCCTAGTCTCTTTTGCAGGAGACTACTTGGCTTTATATTGGAGATCTGCATTCTCCATCGCTCGAAGATCCTCATCCTCTGTTAAGCTGAAACGTTTCATCAGACCTCTTCTGCATAAAATTTGAGCTCGAGACAAGCTTGGTGCATGTGGATTGCTGGGACTCAACATGAGGCTTACAAAGTTGATAAAAGCTTTTGATTCAGGGGTTGGTGTCCTTTCTAATGTTTGGAAATGTCTATCAGTTTTGCTAGTCTATAACTTGGCAATATATGTAGGCTTTCTGTAAATACGTTTTCTGTTTGCAACTAACTGGTTTGCTTTCAGTATTGGCATGATTGTTACAGTTTGGTTGTAATTGGTATTAGCCTATAGTTATTTGCTGTCTTAACAATCTGATTTAGACTCACTTAATCTCATGCTTATTCATGTTTGCATAATGTCGCCTGCTAGGCGTAGTCACTTGGAGTTGAAAGAGAATGAAATCTTTGCTTAATTCCAAAAAAAATAATAACAGGACGAACTCGGCTAACTTGATCTATTTCGGTTGGTTTATTCTTGCTACTTTTACTATACACTAGTTTGTGAATAAGCATGGGTTCAATAACTCGTTAATGCTTTGTGTTAATTTACGGTCTTAAAAGAAAACAAGTGCTAAGAATTAAGTAGCAACCCACCGAAAAAAAAAGAACAAATGCATGCATGCGGCCACAAATTTCTGTTTAATTTCATGTTGTATGTATTGGTTGCTTATCTTCAATCTTAACTCCATGATTCTTTATTTACATATATCATAGTATAGATTACTAGCTTGGTAATAATTGGGCCCAACCCAATCTAGAGGCCCAAGGATATAGGAAGCCCTAGATAGCTCATAGGACACCCCTTTGTAAAAAAGCCTTAGGTTTGGGTATCCTTAATGCATACGGGTCCTAGACACGGTCCATGTGAGGAATACCCGTTTTCCTCAAAACTTTTCAAATCATCCCTTAATGTCAGAATAAAATGCACAATCAACATTCCAATTCTAATTAAAAAAATCATCAAATTTCATTCCAAAAATCAGTCAATTTCAAAATCTAAACATCAATTCACTTCAAATGCCAAATAAAGCCCAACATCCAAAATAAAAAGGCCCAAGGCCCAAATCAGTCCTAAAAGGCCAATTCAGCCCAAAACCAGTTTTCAGCCCAATTGCAAACAAAAACAATTTTCAACCCACTTTCTAAGGCCTAACCCGGCCCAATTCCAATGTCCAAATCTGGCCCATCTTCCAAGGCACATCTTGACCCATCTTCCAAGACCCAACTCAGCCCATCTTCCAAGGCCCAACTCAGCCCATCTTCCAAGGCCCAACTCGGCCCATTAACCCACTCGGCCCATTTCGACTCATCCAGTTCAACTTTGACCAATCAAATTTTGACCTTGACCTCGACTTTGACCCAACCCAAACATTGACCATGACCCGAACTTTGACGCGGCCCTTTTTTTTCAATTCCGATCCAAGTTCAATTCAAACCTAAGTCAAACCCAATTCCTTTTCCATACAAATCAAGTTCAATCCGACCCAATTTAGACTTGATTCTATTCAATTCAATTCCAAATCAACTCCCGATTCAAATCAAAATTTCATTCAACTTCAATTCAATTCCAACTCAAAATAAAAACTCATTTGATCCCAATTCAATTTCCCCTACATTCTGAATGTCTCACAGACTCGAACGTCTCACAGACTTTGTCATTCCAATGATTCGAATGTCTCACAGACCTTAGTATCTCACAGACCTGAGCGTCTCACAGACTCGAGCGTCTCACAGACCTGAGCGTCTCACAGACTAGCATCCCAAACCCGAAACTTCTCGAAACTCCGAACCCTTCTAAACCTCGAACACTACAAATATCTTCAAGCTCCACAAACACCAAAACTTTCAATCCCAAAATCGTGAACTACGTAAGGTCTGATCTCAACAGGGAGTTGAGTACGTAGGCAACCCACACAGGGTGCGACCCCATTCCAAACAAAAAACCCCTTCCCCCTCTAAGGTGGCTTCTCTTCTCAAAATGCTCAAACCTTCTCCAGCTCCCACAAACTTCAAACCATCAGACTCTAAGTCTTGTCTATTCACTCAAGCTCAAACATTTCCCAAATCTTCATTTCATACTCATCCAAATTCCTCAATTCCCTCTTCTAGGCGCTGGCTTGGCGGAAAAGCTCGCCTCACTCACTCTCTCTCCTCTCTTCTCATCCTAATCCTATCTTTGGCTTTTAAATGAATCTCTTTAATAAGGTTTTGAAAGAAGGTAATCCTGACAATTGGAGACCGAGGTTTCCTCGGGCACCAATCCGAAGTCGTGGTCGTTGCCACCTCTAAGGGGTGTAACCCAGTGCGAACCCACCAGATTCTCTGGTATGATCAGATAAGTCCTATCCATAGGCAACAAATCATCAGAGTCAATTAACGGTTCTTAGACCCTCCTTCCCTTTCCTTCCTAGTTCCTTAGGTCAAACTAGGTGGCGACTCTAGTCAACTCCGCTTTATAGAGGCATAAGTCCGCGTGGAGCCCATCGAGAGCGGGTGTAGTGCACACTTGCACTCCCCTTTATGCTTTCTGGGAAAGACGGACGATTTAGTAGGTATTTGAGGGATGCCAGAATAACGGGTTTTCACCCTCCACAGAATGGCATTTTCTAGGATCTAGGCTTCTCAGTTAGACCATATTTAAATAGACCCCCTCATACCGAAAAATCACCCTCCACAACTATTACATCAGTACTGTCTGAAAGTCAAATTTAAACGGCCAGGTCGGATGTGGGTATCATTCACTAAAGCGGGTGGTGCGGTATTGAGCTTAATGCTCTTAATACCATGATATACAAGCCTCGACTCTCCACCAAATACTAACACATCCCCAGACTTGAGGATGATCTTGTTTGCTAGATCCATCCTCTTCTGGTCTCCATAAATGAACTCAGCATCATCGCCGATGGAAAAAGATACAACTGGTATTCCTCGGGTGATGGACTCGGTCGTCTCATCACTGTCCTGGTGCATCCCAAGCTTTCCTCCCTGTTCATAGTAGTTGATGATGCAAACGTCAGGTGTCATGTCGGGTAATGGATAAGTCTCACAGTCTTGAGCAATATCCATTGCGTTTCTCACCAAGGTAAGGAAACTCTCAGGTATCCTAGGTATAGATACGTCACCTACCATCCTCACTTCCCGATAAACCCTAGTTTGTGGATCCCAATCTTTTCCTAAGCACATCATGTGCAGTCTCATTCTAGAACCACTATTAAATACAGGGGTATAAAAACCTCCTATGCCCTTACCCAAAGCTCTGCACTCATTCACTATGGTGATTTGCTCATCTAGGGTTAGGAACTCTCTGAGAAGTATCATGCCCGGTCTGACTACATGACACAACTCACTAGGGTACTCCCGTCTTTCTTCCACGGGTCTAGGTGATCTCTGTCTTGTAAGTGTGGGATAGCAGATATCGAAGTCTCCTAAGAGGTAAAAGGTTTCCTAGGTAAGTTGTTTATCTAAAGCGGTAACTTAAACACACATTCATGCTAAGGTAAAGCGTGTAACACTTAGTCATGCTCTCATACAATGGTTAAGGTTTCAAAAGCTAACCTTCACCGCGCTGGGTACTAGTGCCAGCGCCTGAAGCTCCCGCTGCATTCAGCATACGGTTGCCCGGCGGGTTCCTCTGGCCCTGGTTCTGCTGCTGCTGCTGCCCTCTCTGGGCTTGGGGCGCCGGCCCCCTCTGGCCACCTCGGGCTCCACCTCCACCAGTAGGTGCGCCTTGAGTCCCCTTCGGTGGGCGGTACGCTCGGCTATCTGGATTATTAAAGCACTCGAACGACCTGTGGCCCTTCTTTCCACAGTGGTGGCAGTCCACCGCTTGCCCGGTGCAGTCGACACCCGGGTGGTCTTTACCACAGCGCTTGCAGTGAAAGTGGCGCTGGGGTGCAGAACCTATTATCATGTTACACTCAGGTTAGTACAAGGATGGTAATGGGTAGTGTAATACTCAATTTATTCACAAGGTTAGATCGCTTACCCTTAGGGGGTACAGATCTAAGAGGCTGCACATCGTAGGTAGGTCCGGTCAGCAACGGGACCTTGTCTTTACCCTTTTGGCTGGCCTGCTCCTTCTTCTTCTCCCTCCAGGAGAACTTCTTCTTCCTGTGATCGTCTAAGTGTCAGGAATATCAGGTATAAAAGCAGGCAGTAAGTAAGTAATTTAAATGGATTAAATAACTTAAGGTGGTTCTTACTTCCAACCCTTACTGCCTCCGCCTCCAGCCTCAGTCTCTACCTCTTTCTCTGGGGCCTTACGCTCTGCCCCTGGCCGTCCTCCCGGCTGTTCACCATCATCTCAGTCCGAGAAGCGGCGTCATAACACTCCTGCAATGTATCAATGAGTTCCCCGAACTGGTAATGAATCAGCTAAGTTACAAGGTACAAACTGTCAATTAGTTTTACCTGAACCGTAGGGTACAAGTAGCAATGTTTTTAGGATCGCGATCCTAGCGTAGGATCGTAAGTGACCCCTAGGATCGGATCGGGGATCGAATCGTGGGATCGGTCGATCCTACAAAAAGTGAGTTAATATTGTTCAAAATACATATGTTATAAAAAACTTCTATTTAAGGCATAAAGTTTATTGAGTAAGAATATATAGCATTATTGAATTAAAATATAAAAATGAGACCACAACTATGATAGTACTTTATAAAATTGAAATATAGATAAGAAAACCATATGCATTCTTTAATATTTTACATAAAAAAGATAAATTTTAATAATATAGGTTAAGCTAAATCAAATCCACATACTTCATAATTTTTATTGGGTCTTTATTTCTTTTATCACCCTCCTAACAAGCATTATGAGCTACAAGTTTTTTTCACCAACATGGTTTTTCACATTCATATCTCATTCAAAAGAGTAAGTAGAAATGGAATACATAGTCAAATTGAGTTTGCACAGCTATTTTTTTCAATTTAAACAGAAGAAAAATGAACGAGTAATCAATATTTTATAAATTTGTATTGGTTCTTTTAAGTTTTTTTTTCATTTTCTACTTTAGAGCTTTATACTTTGAATTTTTCAATCATTATATATAAATCACAAGAAGTGGACAAGAAGTGATATTCTAATCTTAATCCATATCCACTCAATGACCTCAATAATCTACATATAAAGTTGTTGAATAACATCAAGTTGCATGTTCAAGTCATGATCTTTATGGTTTTGAAACTTTCTACAAATTTTTCAAGAGTTTTTTGTTCTTTATATTTTTATTAAGATATATTCACATTGATATGAAATCATAAAAATATAAATAAAGTTGGAATCGATGGAATCGTAGGATCGACTACGGATCTTAGTGTAGGATCGTAGGATCGTGCATGGAATGTGATCCTTTGACGATCCACATGCTCCGATCCTACCTGCGATCCGATCGTAACTATGAATTTGGATCGTAAATCGTAGGATCGTGGGATCGAATCGCGATTCTGTGAACATTTCAAGGTAGCACCCATGGCGGCCTTAATAGCCTATCTCACCCGCCTCTAAACTCTCTACTTTCACAGCATCAAATAAACAACTCCTGGGACGAAGTCCAAGAGCCCAATAAACAAGGCGTAGTACTGATCTACTGTCATATTACCCTGCCTCAGGGCCTCAACTCCTCCCTCTTCCTCTGCTTCAGATGAGCAGAATAAATACTTCTCTCCTCACAATTCCACGAAACTAGTCCACCCAACCCTCTATACAAGATAAGTGCCTTCACGACCTCCACCACGTGCTGGCATCGTCCTTCAGGTGAAAGGCTGCTATATCAACTCGGTGCTCAGCAGGCACATGTATGGCATCAAACGCCTTCTCGTGCTCAACATGTTCTCTCGAGGACAGTGGGGTCAGCAACTCCATCATAGTAGGTACTCGCGTATCAGCTACGCTCTTCAGCCAATTCGGCTCTCTAGGTGCGGTATGGGTGGGACTACCGGTGGTGCAGGTGGTGCTCCTATATGGATACCTCCCAACTGGGCAGCTGAGCGAAGACGGCAGCTACCGTCTCAGCCACGCCCACAGGTGGGGCCTACTCCGGAGGTCCCCTCCAGGCCCGCCGCCTTTTCCACCACCTCCTCCCTGCCTTTGCCACTGATCGTCTTCCCGGAAGACATCTGAGGAATTCAGAATCAAGGTCGGCTCTTGGTATAAGGAGTGTACTTATCACCATAGTCTAACTTAAATCATTACAACTATCTACTTGGTACTGGTGTGTAATACCTAAGCTCACGGTACTTAAACTACTATCTCTTGTAATCAGAGCGGTACTCCGCTCTGATACCACTTTTGTAACACCCCTACTAATTCGGCTCCTAATAATCATATGAATGTCGTGCACAATAATATCTCGCAGCGGTAAAATAATAACTATCGCCCTAATGGTGTCACTGTTATCACACGCCCATACGGGTGATAACGATTTACCTGATAATCAACTTGCGAAACGTATTCCCGCAGTGACCACAAGAGATAGATAGCAGTACTTAAACAATTTAAAACAAATCTAACATCAATAATTATTACAGACCGTGAGCAACTAAACCAAATACACCTTGGTTAAACAACCCGAGTCTGAAACAACCTGAGTATCACACCGTACCAAGTCTAAACCAACGGTAATACAATAGTCACGCCTCGCTGCGACCCACCAGCTAATCACCTGAAATAAAGATGGTTTGTGGTATGGAATCAGCCCCTGCTGAGTATGTCATCACATGCCCCGTCATGCCCCCAAAGACCCCTCAATTATTTGGTCGAGAGCATGAGGTTCATTACATGCAATACCGTTTTAATATCTAAACTGTAAATCAATTAACAGTAACATCCATACAATAACACAACCATCAACACACATAATATAACACAAGTATAACCAATGAACAACAAGCGAATCAACGAGAATGGTAAACAAGTATTAATCCTCGTCCATGGTATAAAAACCAATATCGTTCGCCACTGTACAAGTCTCAACTGTATTAATTGTTCAGTTATACCTAGTGACAATGTCTTATTAAAACGACATGTCTCTAGTTACCCATATATTATGGCGGGTCACCCACGGCAGTAGCCACTCCAACGGTAGAGTCTCCGACCAACGAGCCATTCTAGCTCACGGGAAATTTTCTTGATACTTACGGACCCGTACGCGGACATCCGTTTTTGTGATCACAGCGCGCACCAAGAGCCACATCCTCTTGGCTTTCCTTTCCTTCCTTAATTAATTATACCATCGCATCGCATTACCATTTTTATTTTCCTAACACAGTAGACTAAGGTCATTAGTCCAATCCGGAGTCTGTAAACTCGGGATCCAGTGTTAGATACGGGAGCGGCGTATAGAAAAGCCAATGCTCCGTATAAAAGTTTTGGATAATATATATATGTTATTATCCTAGTGCTACAACGTTTTACTGACGTTCCTTATATTTCATATAAGATAGCACCATAGCCGCTAGTTCGTTTTATATATATAGGTTCATATATGCGAACCAATACTGTTAACTCAACAACAGTAAATAATAAGCAGCTATAAATATACAATTCATGCATATTAATTATCACATTCAGACAAACAATCTTATCACAGATCACACAGAAGTCTGAACTGAGGAAGCCCTCAGAGACAATCAAGACACATAACAACATACCGTTCACCCAGATGTATTACGGTGGAGTATGAATCAGCAAGATCCTATGCTCCTTGTGTAGTCTCTAACAGTCTAAACAATACATAATGCTACTGATTAGCATACCGTATAACAACACAATCCTACGGTACCCCGTACCGTCACTAATAACTCCCGGTTAACCCCCCGTTATTAACTGTCAATGTTTGTCGGGCTTTCGGTTTAACTCGAGATTGGAAAAGTGTTACATTACATGCGTAGTCTTATCTTGTATATTAATAGACTTATTGTTGGACTTTGTTATCGCATGTAAACTAATGTATATTTGTAGATCGTATAGTTTGTTTCTTTATTGCATGTATGGTTCTTTGTCATGCACTATACATCTCACCTTAGTATTTATTTTTCTAAGGTTTGTCTCTTTTCTTTTCTCTTTTTTTTATTCAATGTGGTATAATTCATTTGTAATTATACTTTTAATTATTTAAAATCCTTATTATTCCATGTATACTTCTAACATTAGAATTTCGATATCTAATGTTTATAATTCTTTTCTCCTTATCTATTATCATTTTAATTATGATAATTTATAATTATTGAACCAAATCATATTTTCTACACCATTATATATATTTATTTATATATGTGTGTTATGGAACTTATTTATTATATGGTAAGTCTTATAATCTATATTCATTCTTTTTAATGAATATCTCTTATATTATAAATGTTATAACTCTTATAACATTAAAAACCCTATTATAAATTCCATTTAAAAATGTTAATATTTTCGAACAGCACCTATGTCCTTAAATATTTACAAAACCCACTACTTAATTAATGTAATGTTACATTATTGTTATATAACATATCTTATGACATTTAAGTCATTTAAAACAATTATAACCTATAGTCATATTTTGTTTGTAAAATACCCAATGGCCCCTTATATTTTCGGTTTCCATTATACACCACTAAAATTCTATAAATCACAATTCCATCCCAATTTATAATACATAGTTTTCTAATTCCATTAAAACTATATATTATACACATTTCTTAATAAAACCTTATATATAACTCCAAAAATTACCAAACTATACCAAAAGGTTATAAACATTATTCTTAACCTTATTTTTCCTCTAAATCTCGGTTTCTATACATTTGTTACCCATTTGTAACAATGTTATAAAATACCATATATTATACTTATATAATTCATATGAACTCCAAATTTAACCAAATAAACTTCTAAAAATTTCTATTAACTTAAGGACTTTACTAAACTCTATTTAGCACCCTTAAGTTTCGGTAATTACATTACTACCCCAAGTCTTATAAATCTTTTACAATTTAATAAGTATCTTATTATAAGGTAGTATTTTAATTTCTTAAATTTTCCAAACTTGGTCAAAGTCTCCTATATAGTCAACTTTGACTTCTAATACCAAATGGGAACCAATTTTTCGGTAATTACTAATAATAACCTATACTCTTCTATTTTTACAATTTTGACCCAAAACTTTATATAATGTTATAATTTTTATTAAATTCATTTAAAAACCCTAAATTGCTCTAAATTAAGCCCACGGCTTTCTAAATTCCTAGTAATTACAAATTGGCCCCAATTTTAATTATAAGCATAAATAAAACTAAATAAGCTTATGAACTCAAATTAAAATGGCCTAATGACATGTCCTTATTACAACCTTGAACTTGCAAAATAAATTACACAATAAATGTCTCAAAATATAGCATATATATTCGGCCTCTCCTTAATTTAATTATTTTTCCACATAATGTCATAATTTGACCATTATGTTAATTAAATCTCTTAAATGACTAGCTTAATTTATCTTATCCATTTTTTTCCATTTTTAGGTCAATATGACCTATATGTGTAACTTCACTCTCGGCCATATATATACATATGCTTAAAAATTATAAAAATCATAAGTTTAAGGTGTTTATACCTTGATTATTCCTTGTATGAGCTCGGTCACTTGTAGGAAAATTCACCACTTGATTTAGACATGTTTAATACACAAAAACAAGATATGGTTACACTCCAAGCTTGAGCTTAACCATAAGGAATAATTAATGTAAGATTTAAGGCAAAAATCACCTTAAAAATGCAAGGGAAGTTCTAAGTGGTTTCGACCTGAACCAAACACACCACAAGGTTTTAGATCCACCATATTGACATAGGAAATAGTTAGATCTCGAAATGCTACCTTGTTATTAGGTTTTACCTTGGAAAAATGCCTTAAAAAGGAGTATTTCTCTTGGATCTTGGTCACCCTTGCTCCAAATGGCTAACCAACTGAATGTATATGTAAATATGAAGATTATGAGTGTATAAACTCATAAAAATCAGAGGAAGAAAACCGCATGAAGAGTGGAGATCCTTAAGGTATGTTTTTACCTTAAAATGTAGATTTGAACAACCTTGGTCCCTCTACTGGTCTCAACCGAGTTTAGCTCTTGTTCTAACCTTAGAACACTGAGAATAAGCCATAGGAATTGATGAGCCACGAAATCTAGGTGTTGGTAGTGGAGAGATGAAGAAAAAGAGCTAAAAATGACATTAAAACACTTACATTAAGAGCTTAGGAGCTAGGTTTGCCTTCCATGCTCAAGAAAAAGCCTTGAGAGCTTCAAAGGAAGGGAGGAGCTCGGTTGGGCAAAAGGAAATTGGACAAGGAGGAAGGAAGGAATGGGTAAGATTTGAAATAATTGAAAAAGTAACTTAATTTTCAAAAAGTAAAGTATTAGGTAGGAATTATTGTCAATCAAGGACTTATGCTGCCTCCTCTCTTATGGCCAGCCGATTCCATGGTCCAAGTGGGTCAATTAATTGACCATTGACCATACTTGGTCAATATTGACTCATGCGGGCCCCACTTTAGGGTTTTATTAATATTTTAATATTAATTTGTAAAAATTAATAAATTTCTGGAATTAAATTCCTAATATGATATAATATGATAAAATATCATATTTAAGGGTAATTATAATTTTTAAGCCCATTAAAAATCAATTTAAAAGGCAATCTCACAAAAACGTGCTTTAAGGTGTTTTTGTGCACGTTTTGTGTCACAGGGTGTTCCTGAGCTTAGTTCTCCTTGAGAACGGTTTTTTTGTGTTCCTTACTTCATTATAATACTTAGGAATCCACTTTGGATCCTATTTGAGGTCATACAATCTTTATGGTGTCTTAAAGCACATTTTTGGCTTTACCGATCTTAAGGCGTGTTTTGCCTTGTTGAGATCTTTTAGATTGTTCCCCAATAATATTTAGATGTTTAATAATCATCTTAGATCATTAATAAATCATTTAATTATATTTTAAAGATTAGGGGTATTTCAGTTGGTCTTGGGTATAGGTATTGCAATGGCTTGGAAATGTATTTGGAATGCTAATGGTGGCATTGGTTGAGAAGTAATGGATGGCAGAATGGAGTTCGAAAATTTGTAGCATAAGAGAATGAAAAACTGTTGAAAGTGTTAAAAGGAAGTGAGGAAATTGTATATATTGGTTGATGAATTTAGTAATGGGGTTGGTGAATGAATTGAGGTATTTAAGGAAGCCTAAATGGCACTAAAACATGTGGGATTACATGTAGGAGGATTGGGGAAACAATGGGTGAAAATGGGAAAGAAAAATAAGGTCTGTAGCAGTGTCCTGGTACCGTCCGACCCACAGCCTGGATCGGACGCTGGGTCGGACATGACTTAAACAACAAAAATAAATCTTTCTGGAACGGTCCGACCCAGGGCCGTGAGTCGGACATGCAAAAAAATTATGTTGTCGAAGTTTCTGACTCCGTCCGACCCAGAGGGTGAGTCGGACGTGGGTCGGACAGGCTTGGGCAACAGACCTGAAACAATCTGGAATGGTCCGACCCAGAGGTGTATGGGTCGGACGGAATAGTGCTGGGTCGGACAGGGAGAATTTAAGAGGACGAGAATCTACTGGAATGGTCCGACCCAGGGCTTGGGTCGGACGCTGGGTCGGACGACCCATAACTTACAAAAAAAAACTATAGGATTATAACTAGTATATATATAATGTATGTATACCCACCAATTCATATGTATATATATATATATAATAAGTAAGCCATGGATAAGTAAAGAAAAGAAAGTAATGGAATATAAGTGTAAAGAATGTAAAGACTTAGTAAGTATGAATTAGGACACGTAAGAGTAATCGAATTAAGTTAATGATAGTTAGATTAATCATTCAATTGTAGTACATCCTAGGATTTGATTTGTGAACACCGGAGGAACGTTGGGATACAAGTACAGCGGTGAAGGTATGATTTCTTCATGCCCTGTATCAATCTGGTTACCCCGATTTGTGTGCTTATTTGATCACCTAAATAAATAAATGCATGAATCGGACTATATTGCACTTACCTGTGCGTGACTTATGTTGTTCTTGATGTTTATTGTCTTGAACACTAGTTTGTATAATTCATGAAACATAAATGATGAGGAATGGTATTCGAATCTTGTATTGCACTTAAGTATTGTATTGTATTTTGTATAAATGAGTATTGAGCATTGTAATTGTGTATGTGGCTTGTATGAATGACTTCTGCTAATTCCTAACTACCTAACTCCTAACTTAAGTGAGTAAACTGAATGAGTAGAAGTCCGATATAGCTTCGGCCACGCGTGAGGATGAGAGACACAAGAGGTTGGATCCGATTCCTGACTCTTAAACTGGTCCGCGGCCCAAATCCCTTAAATGGGTAGCATCCCGGATTGGTGAGTCAAGTAAATCCCGGTGGTGGGATGGAGTAGTCCCCGGGCCGAGGTCCACGACTTAACATGAGTAAGAGTAGTATATGTATGAGTATGAGTATGAGTATGGTATGTAGTATGAAGTCGAGTAAAAGAGTAATCTCCACCCGATTAACCCGGGTGGACCAATGAAGCTAACAGTATTGTACACTGTGTATGTATGGAATATGTGTTTCGGAAGAAGGTAAGTATGTATTGGATGGTTACATTGATCCTTGTATGTAATGAAGTGTATGTATGTATGCCTTGCGGAAGTATTATTGTATTGTGTGTAAGAACATGTATGCATGTATGTTTGTATGAAATGAACTGCATGTATTCGACCAAGTGGTCGGCGTACCCTCACTTGTACGCGGGGTATGCGGTTATCATGCGCAGCGAAAGCTGACCCCCTAGGGGGAACGTTTTTAGTGTGCAGGTACCCGAAGCGAATATGGTCAAGGTAAGAGACCGGAGGCACACCCTTGTATTTAGAAGCAAGTAGCTTGTGAGGAACGGGTAGTAAGTAGTCTCTTAGTGAGTACGTATGAATTTGGAAGAGGTATTATATCTGTATAAGGATCGTAGTAAACTCGGTATGTGGATTATATTGTATTGTACTTGAAGTATTGTATCGAATGGAAGATTGTAGCATTTATTGGTATACGGAGTATGTATGGTAGGTATGTAACACTCAGGATTCCGGTCCATCAGACTGATGCTGTATGTAGTAGCAGTAGCTTTGTTAGTCACGTGGGTGACTAACGGCATTGTATCATCCACATTATGTAAGTATGTATCCGCTGCGTGTATCTGATATGCCAGGAGATTGGACGTTAAGCACTGTATTAATGGTAGGGGTGTTACAAAAAGTGGTATCAGAGCGAAGTATCGCTCTGATGATTGGAAATACCGAGTTTAGGAATGCCGAGTTAGGAATTAGAAGCTTCGGGCTAAGGGCTGAGTGTTAGCATTAGAGGTATGCTAGTTAGGAATCCCCGGTGAGTACCGGATACCTACAATACCAGTCCCGCCCGCCGCGAACCCCATTGTATAACTTGGGAAAGGACGCCAGAGAGAAGGAAAGTCCTCTCATACTCGGGGAAACCCAATCTGGCAGTTGTGAAGCAACCACACAGTAACAAGAACCGATATATGGTAAGTTCCAAGGAGTGGAAGACCCGGAGATGGATCCTGGTTGAACCACAACACCCGCACTTAATAGCGGTAGGATGAGCACTCCAACCACGAGGAGGCTGCAACTTACAACACCATGGTGCGACGTGCTTAGCAGTCGTGAAACCTAACTAGTCAACCAACAGCAGGAAAGAAGCACTAACCGTGCAACGGAATGGAAAAGGGAGCAGCAACGGAACCCGCGACACAAGTCTACGGGATAGCAATACTTGAATAATACCGCCAACGGTATGCTAGCTGACTAGGTACTTAGTCGGAAGCGGTTAACTCCAAAACTACGACGCCATTAAGGTTGCAGTACCTGGACAATATAGCTCAGACAACTACAAGAATAACCATGAGATATAATCCAATAGGACTACGAGAGTAGTGCCTAACCAAGGAAGGCTCAGTAACCACCACGGATGTGTGGGAACGAGCCACGAGGAACGACACTAAAACTAAATAAGTGGGGATCTCTAAGGATTGGAGAAGTACCCGGACAGAGACAACCATGTCAAGATCAATGAGAAGCTACTCAAAAGGATCGAGTATCCCAAACATAGATCAATACGATCAAGGGAAGAGTCGACAAGACTGTAAAATACAAGTGGAAACCATACCAAGACCGGTATAGGTTTAACCAAAAACCAACAGTACCACGCACTTGCCACGGCAAGTGCAGTAAGAACAGGAACATGTAGAGGAACTTTAACACACCACAGGTACATAGTAATGTACCGTGACTGCAACGAAGCAACTACCGGATCACAAATCCTGAAACTGGAAGAATGGAGACCTGGAAAGGCTCAGCAGCCCGACCATTGTAATAGGGACATACCAGTCAGCAAGAAGCTGGACTTGGTCAAGACCTCAAACATGGCTATGCCATGAAGAACATCTTTTAACACCAAACCATTATTTTCAAACCAAGTTTTCTTTCAAAACCACAAACCCTCTTTTAAAACCTTGGATTTTAAAAATCAAACCAACATAATTACGGTGTGTATCATAGAATGATACAAGAGGAGTTGGCAACAGAATACTTCACCTAGGCGTGTGACGAACACTACGAGTGTACCCATTACGGGATGTGGGACACCCGCACTCCGAAGGAGCTTGCGGGCCTGACACGTAGTCGGGTAAGTGGTAACGTATCAACATGGTACCCCACGTATGTATACATGTAGTGTGCGACACACGAGAAGTAGTCAACTCCGTTCTACGGACCATGAGTAAATTTTAACCAGAACGACTGGACACCGCAGACAATCAAGGAGAAGGAAACTCAGTT
Source organism: Limonium bicolor (assembly GCA_023374045.1). Taxonomy (NCBI): domain Eukaryota; kingdom Viridiplantae; phylum Streptophyta; class Magnoliopsida; order Caryophyllales; family Plumbaginaceae; genus Limonium; species Limonium bicolor. Next base: position 7,832,193 of record CM041782.1, on the reverse strand, counting down.
AAGGAACAAGTGTAAGGAGCGTAGAGAATCCATCTGAAGATAAGGAATGAAGACTGAGAAGTGCAAAAAGCACAAATAGTAAGTATAGACATTGGATATGTCTCGAGGACACCAAACAAATACGTGATAGCTGGAAGGTATACCCAGCCTAAACACAGTAAGGCAGTTGCCTAACGTGAACACCACAATGCTCAACAAACGGGACAGAACTCCCAAGAGCAATCACAAGATTACTACGAAGCACAATCCATAATCGGAGAGGATATTTAAACCTAGTCTCAAGCACTGGGAGCAAGTACAGACGGTCTACCCAACGACAGGAGACGTTATAACCCAAAAGGGGAATAACTTAACTACAATACCGCAAGGCGGTATAATGATAACATATCGTAAACATTAGCCGGAGGTAACGGCATAATCTAACAACACCCAGGAGCAATCCCTGAGGGTGACTGGATTAACAACAGTCAAACAAAGCGTCGAGACAAGAATACAGGAGCTGGAACGAGCACTCGGTTAAGACACCGAAGGGATTTCACTTAACAGGAAATACCCTAAATTACCGGAAGGCACTGATCAACACCAGATTGCCTAAGAGTCTCCTATGAACGGAAGCGTGATGCCACGACTTACCATGGAGCCCAATAATATCTCCAACCTATGACGGTATACATGGAGTGGAAACATGTATAAGCAGCTTGCAAGGAGCATAGCTCGTAGCAATACGGCTCAGAAGCCGTAAACCAAATACGTTATACAAACTTAAATGGTTGCAAACCTGCACCAGTTATTAGCAAGACGTACGAGAGGTATTGCTTCATACGACAAGAAATCAACAACTGGACCATCAATTCAAACCCAACTTTATGAGTGGCTTGAACTGATGGCTATCTCAATGTCACTGTCACTAGAGCATCAGCCTAGTATACAGTTAACGGAGTTCTTAATTACCTTCATGCCTTATGTAGCAATGGTAGCACAGAGGCATAAGAATCATGATAATGCCAACATTGGCCTAGTCCACACTGGGACACTACGAGAAACCCAAGGGAAGGTACCCCTCGTTAACCGAAGACCACCAACGCGGTGATGATGTGAACCTTAGAAAAGGCTTCCATCTACTATAACAATTAAGCCCACGCAATAGATATTGCCAAGGGCGATGGAATAAGGAAATGAGATTTCCAAACCATTACGACTTAAAGGAGTAAGCATACTCCACAAGCACCCAAACACGTGGTGGACCATTGTGTAAACACCAACATAGCAAACCTTGTCATGAGACCTATGAGTGGAAACAAGCCTCTCAACAAGAAATTTCATTTACCCATGACAGAGTACTCTTCAGTTGGAGAACGGGACCAGAAAACCCTTGAAGCTTCATGGGATGTCCCGGGAATGTATATACAAGTAGAACTACACAGCTAGAGCCTACAACCAATGCTCAGCACTGGGAGACAATAATTGTCAAAACAATCTATGTGAATACACATTGAACACCACGAATGACTAACGCTCAAGAGAGCTTGTAACCCGATAAATTACTTCATCCATTATTGTAACACCCCTACCATTAATACAATGCTTACCGTCCAATCTCCTTACACATCAGATACACGCAGCGGATACATACTTACATACAGTGGGTGATACAATGCCGTTAGTCACCCACGTGACTAACAAGGCTACTTCTTCTACATACAGCATCGGTCTGATGGACCGGAATCCCGAGTACTACACACCTATAATACATACTCCATTCATCAATCAAATACAACAATGCTCCATTCATACTTACTCCTCCATAATCCATACAATACAATATGCTTAACCGAGTCTACTAGGATCCTTATACAATTATACTACCTCTTCCAAGTTCATACGTACTCACTAAGAGACTACTTACTACCCGTTCCTCACAAGCTACTTGCTTCTAAATACAAGGTGTGCCTCCGGTCTCTTACCTTGACCACATCCGCTTCGGTACCTGCACACTAAAAACGTTCCCCCTAGGGGGTCAGCTTTCGCTGCGCATGATAACCGCATACCCCGCGTACTAGTGAGGGTACGCCGACCACTTGGTCGAATACATGCAGTTCATTTTCATACAAACATACATGCATACATGCTCTTATACACAATATTACAATACATTACGCAAGACATACACACATACATACACTTCATTTCATACATAGTAATCCATACAGTCCAACGATACATACTTACCTTTCCTGAAGTCCACAATGCACAATACACATACAGTTCATACGCAATACATATTCCATACATATCCAATACTTGTTAGCTCCATTTTGTCCACCCGGGTTAATCGGGTGGAGATTACTCTTTTACTCGTTACACCATACTTACGCATACATACTCGTACTCATACATACTTACTTACTTACTCTTACTCTTAGTCATGTTAAGTCGTCGGGACCTCCGGCCCGGGGACTACTCCGTCCCACCACCGGGATTTACTTGACTCACCAATCCGGGATTTACTTGACTCACCAATCCGGGATGCTACCCATTTAAGGGGTTTGGGCCGCGGACCAGTTTAAGAGTCAGGAATCGGATCCAACCTCTTGTGTCTCCTCATCCTCACGCGTGGCCGAAGCTATATCGGACTTCTACTCATTCCAATTTACTCACTTAAGTTAGGAGTTAGATAGTTAGGAATTTAGTAGAAGTCAACATCCAAGCCACATACACATTGCATTATTCATATACACACCCATACAAAATACAATACAATATACAATTACACTACGAGATACAAATACACTTCATCATCATTCATATATTTCATGAATTATACAAACTATTGTTCAGACAAATATCAAGAACAATGTAAGCAAGCACAAGTAGGTGCAATATAGTCCGATTCATGCATTTATCTTATTAGGTGATCAAATAAGCACACAAATGGGGTAACCAGATTAGGATACAGGGCATGAAGAAATCATACCTTTCACCGTTGACTTTGGACTCACCGACTCCCTTCGGTGTTCAACTATTTGAATCCTATCACATACATACAGTTGGATGGTTAATTATCCATAATTAACCTTACTTATTACTTTCCTAAAGTTTCCTAGTTTATACTTACTAACTCTTTGTTACTTAAATACATTTACTCAAGTTACTTACTTACAATTATTTTCTAAGCTTGTTTATAGCCTTAATGACCATTAAACATCATTAATTATGTCTTAATCATCTTATACAATCATTACCCATCCTTACCTACCTTAGAATAGCTTTAGAACACATTCTTGAGGGTTTTTAGTAGGGTCCGGGTTAGTGTCCGGGTTTACAAACCCGGACCATATTGTTTGGTCACTCTCGGGTGGAATTTGAGTGTGGTCCGGGTTTAGGGCTGGGTTTACAAACCCGGACCATGCAGTATAGTTTCTCTCGGGTGAAAATTTTGTGTGGTCCGGGTTTAGGGATTGGTTTGCAAACCCGACCGTTCCTTTGTAAAACTCTCGGGTGTATTTTAGGGGTGGTCCGGGTTAGTGTCTTGGTTTGTAAACCTGGACCATCCCTTGTAAAAACTTTCTGTCGTGTTTTCATGCTAGTCCGGGTTTGTGTTCTAGTTTGCAAACCCGGACTAGTTACAGTATAGAAATTTATATAAGTTTTTGAACTTGTTTCAATTCCAAACTTCTACCAACTCTTCCCCAATATTCCTACATATAATCTAGCATATTTTAGCATTGATTAAGCACTTTAAACTAGCTAATCCACCTCTATCCAAATCTGTTACAACACACACTCCACTGTTACATTTTTCTTCCACAAATGCTACAGATTTTTCCTTAAACCTTTACCATTCACTACTCCCTCTACCAATGCTTCTCCAAGCATTCTAAATCATTACTTTGCCACTCTAGTTCTCCTCATTACCTAGACCCTCTTCAAATCCGTTTTCAAGGTACTAAACCACTCACTTAAACTCTCCAAACACACTAGTTATTACCTAGATAGTTTTCTTCTCTTACACAACTAAGTCCTCCTATTTCCATACAAATTTGGGCAGAGGTTCCCCTATATTCTTAACATTGCCCACATACATTTTCAGCTCACCCATTCACCAACTCCCAAATCAAGTCACACATCATTCTTCACAATATACCACAATATTTTTCCTGCACATACACATACATTACCCAATGTTTACCCAAGCTTTTAACCATCTTTTAGACTTCCAAAACTGTTACATCTTCCTCATTATACTACAATATACTTACTACTCATTACCATATACTTTACACATTTCCAATACCCAAAATCTGTTACACTACACAATGCAAAACTAGCTCAAGGTAATGCATTTACCTTGTGATTTTTTTGTTCCTCTTTCTTTCTTCTTCTTTCTTCTTCCCTCTCCTTTTCTTTTCCTCTTTTCCCAACAGCTATGAAGATTCAAGCTCTACACTACAACCCATTACACACCACCATTCAATTCTAATAGCCCTAGATTATATTAAAGCTTTAATGCGTATTTTAGGTTTAGAATTTTCATTACCTTGCAAGGGTGTAGGTGATGCTTAGGATAGCTCAAGAACAATGTTTCCTCTCCTCCAACAAAGCCCAAAATCGGCTAGAGTACCAAAACAACCAACAAGGTTTTAGCTTAATTTCGTTTTGCCCTTAAAGGCTAGAAAAAGATGGAGTTTCAAGAAGATTTTTACCTTAAAAGAACAAGGAGAAGAAGGTGGTGCTAATGGTAGTCTTGAAGCTCCAAATGGGGCATACCCATAAAAACGAAAGTTCTCCTTTTCGATTTTTGAAAAGAGAGAAATGTTCCTCTTGATGAGAGGATTCTAATGGTATAGTTTTTATAATTTTTGGAGCAAGTTTGGGCACTTAACAAGAGGAGAGAAGGGAGCATTTTTGTGGGTTGCTCAAAAGCTCCATTGTTGTCACAGGAAGAAGGAAAAGAATAGAGAGGATGAGTGGGTTGGGTGCTGTACGTGAGAAGAAATGAGAGGGTAGGAGAGAGAGAGTGTGAGAGTGGGGTAGTATAGGTTTGCTTTTTACTTTTTAATTTCTTGTCTTTTTGCAAATGAAAAGGGAATTAAGAGGGTGTGTGGGGGATATAAAATCGGACACACACAGCCCCCATGTGGGTTTTGAAATTCTTTTTACATTATTGGACACATAAGTTTTGGTTATTTATGTTTCTACCCCACAACTTCCCGTTTTTGACAGTTTTTACTAATTTCTCGTTTTATTGATTTTATTGGTTCTAAAGCTTCACTAATATTTATTAATGATTATTTAGTTGACCAAAATTGTTACGAGTCTATTTGACCCGCTTAAAGACGCGTTTTCCCCGGTTACCTCGAAAAACGCGCTTTAATGTTCATTAGTGTTTTTAATCCATTTTAAGGATCCGTTTTCTTCGGGATTTGTTCCCTACTATTTATTTAGGCTTAATTAAGCCTTTAGAATCCATATAATGCGTTAACCGAGGCCTCATACCTCCTATGGTTATTTAACGCTTATTTAGCGTTTTTCGCTTTTTAAGCATTTCTTCATTTCTTTTGGATTTATTTTTCCTTACCAATATTACTTAGGCGTCATTAGGCCCTTAAATACGTATTAGATAAATTTTAATCCCTATATTTAAGTTCGGGGTATTTCAATTATCAACCAAGATACCTGGTAAATTATATCATGAATGATGAAGCAATGTGAGGTAAGCTAACCTACACATGGAACCTAGATTGAAATAAAACATCTCCGCATTAGGAAGATAATGATACTGCAGTATGCTACGCCAACCATCATATACACGAACGGAGGAAACCCTCAGTGTTCACGCCATAAGAAAATGGTGCCAATGATAATGGCAATAAGTAAAGAGGAACTACCACAGGAACAGAAACAGTAAAAACAATGTTGTACGATGAGTAAGAATACGGTGCGCAACAAGCGACCGCCATGAGGAAGTGACAGATAATAACACGGAGTATAAGTAAGAGACGACAGGTAGAAATATTCTTTCCTATCACATAAGTGACTTACTGTCAAGCGTTCACGCCTCTGCACTCTGTATGACTGAGTGTTTTGGTATTGCACTTGTGCAGCTAATGATCTAATGCGATGGCTAGGGTATGGAGAATGTAAACTGTAGTAAACCCTTCTTTTCACCACAAACATGGCATAAGCCAGTCAAGCATTCTTAGCAACAGACCGTGCGGCCTAAGGCCAAAGGAGCACGAAGAGTGTGAAACACACTGACAATCACAGTTGTGAATTCCAGGGGAATAAAAGAGTGAAAAGGGACTTAAGAAAGTCACAAGGACCGACGCATAGAAAATGCAAGGTCATACAAGTAAAGAACACTTGTACTGAACCAGGAGAACTGGTATAATTCAGAAGCTATTGACAAAGAGGAAGTACTACAACTAAGTAGTGACTTAACCTCGCCCGACAATAAGTCGGAGGAGCTTAGCGAATGATCATGGAGGTACAAATAGTGTGTATACTAGATTGCCAGAGAGCTGGTTACAAACCTACAACTCATCGAGTTCAAACATGGTAAAAGAATACCGCATTTGTTTAGTAAACCTTATCCCCATAATAGACGGATAAAAAGGTGATGCATAGCACATTAAGGATAACACGAAGGGTAAGTAACCCGAGTCATCAGGGTCGCGCAGCAGAAGCTAGTGGGCCCTAGCTAGGAGATAATATACCTAGTAAGTATAGCAAAATGGCTATTAATGGATTGAAGCCTAATAGGCTAGAACCGAATTAATGATGAGTTAAATAAACTCATATAGAAATCCTTGGTGCAAAGACTAAACCATTGGTATGGTTAGGATCTCTTTGACCAGAGCATATTGTATAGTATACGGTAGTGAAGCTAAACGCTTCAGTTTGCCCAAACCGATTAAACCAATGTTTAATAATAATAACATATGGTAGATTACGTGGGCGTAATCCCTTTTAAGGGGGGTAGAGCGAAAACCGCCTAACGTAAGTTTGTGAATAAAACACATAAACCATAATGTGCATAGCACAAATGAGAACCAAATTGATGATTGATACTATGTTAAATAAACATAAGTATTCATTCATATTGTAATTATGGTAATTAGGCACGAGAGATGCAAATACCATGGGATGGATATACCTACCCTATAACACCAGGTAAGAGTATTAATAAAATAAAAGTAATGAGTATTGGACGAAGCTCCACGAGTATTGTAGCCTTGAAGAAGTAGTACGAAATGAATGAGGATAGTAGATGAATGAAGTTTATGAGTAGTGGAATCGTAAGTAAATTATTTGAAGCAATTGAAGTCAACTAAATCTTATAAGTATAGTATTCCTTAGTTAGAATATTGGAGATGATGGTGAGTAATGGATGGAAGTAGTGAAGGTTGATGAAATGAGCATTAGGTATTGAACCATGGAGTAAAGCATTCGGGAAGTAGAGTGAGGATGATCGATGGAGTGATTCTATCCTTTAGAGATGTATGAATTCGTATCACGACTAGAAAGAGTAAAAAGATAGAAAATGAAAACAACTAATTAATTGCTTGTTTGAAACTGATGTGGGAAGTCGAACTTGATCCTGATCAGATCAAGGGAAACCAAACACAAATTGGGGTGGAAAGATAGTTCAACACTGGTGCTGATCACATAGGGTCGAACGATTCTTGAAGCTCCCCTCAAGTGGTCACAAGAATCACGCATAGGATAGAAGTAATGAATGTAACTTGGAACTTGGAGTTGGATGCTTTAGAAAGATTTCTAATTAGCTGTTGGGAAGGATTTTCCTTAGACTGAGAGTAAGGATTTGGCTAGAAGCTTATACCGGAGAAGATAGTAGTGTAGCAGGTTGTATTATTCCAAGGGCAGCGGGACATAGAGGAGTCCTGTGTCTAGATGACCTGAGTGCCTGCGGGATTGTAATGTGTATTGCATTGCTTTGGGGATAGCTTTGCACTGTATGTATGTATAAATTTTGTAATAAGGAACCGGATGGTTGGTAGTAATGCGGATTGGAGTAATTATAGTACATTGGTATGGTATGGTATGTAGAGACCCTGAGTAATGGATTTGGGAATTGTAAGGAGGAAGAGGTATGCTTTGGTATTAGACACGTAAGAATGAGTAAGCATTGTAAACCTATAACCTCGAACAACTTTGAGGACAAAGTTCTTAAGGGGGTAGATTGAAATAACCCGAACTTAAATATAGGGATTAAAATTAATCTAATACGGGCCTAATGGTACCTAATTAATACTAGTAAGGAAAAATAAATCCAAAAGAATAAATAAACTCTTAAAAAGCGAAAAACGCTAAATAAGCGTTAAATAACCATAGGAGGTATGAGACCTCGGTTAGAGTATTAAATGGATTCTAAAGGTTTAATAAGACCTAAATAATATATGGGAACAACTCCCGAAGAAAACGGATCCAAATAATGTATTAAAACGCTAATAGAGCTTTAACGCATGTTTTTCGAGAAAACCCGAAGACGTGATTTTAAGTGGTCAAACGAACCCGTAAAAATTATAAGTGATTAAATAAATATTATTAAGCATTTATGAAAGCTTAATAACCACTAAAAATAAAGAAACGAGAAAATTCCGGAAAACGGGCCCGGTTAGTGAACAGTACCTAAACCGGGTAAAATAACGAGCGTTTTCTGTAAAAGATGAAAAACGCTCCAGCTAGTGTAACAGTAAGGGGGGGCCGGTTTTATCAGTCAAATAACTCCCTCACACACACACGTAACTAGCTAATTAAATAAGAGAGCCAAAAGCAAAAAGTAGTAAAGTAAAAAGCTACTTTACCCTTCCCTCTCACCTCACTCTCACATTTTCACTCACCTCTCTCTTTCCTCTTCCCCCCTCCACCGATTTCTCCCTCCTCTCTCCCTCTGGTTGGGCGATTTTGTAGAGCTTCAAGAAGCTCCCATGGCAACTCCACCTTCTACCTCATGCTCCATCCACATGTAAGCTCCAAATCAAAAACAAATTACATATTTGAACTCCCCTCATCATCCTCTATTGTAACACCCCCGAATAAAACATCCCTAGATTAATTGAAACGTCCGACGATAATGTAGACTAGCTTGCAGCGGAATAACCTCCATCCGGGTGTCACAGACGCCAACCACCCACGTGATTGACAGTCCCCATTACTAACTCCAAGTTACGGTCTGAATGACTGGAAGTCCAACTTTAACGAAGTCCAAATACAACATAAAGTATACAAACCGGGTACCGAGAGTCTACAATATAAGTTCTTAATCCAACCACATAAACCGAGAGTACAACCCATACATTAAAAACATACTACTAAAAGTCTTGCCATGTGGACTACCCCCATGATAGTCCTTCACCTACACTCCGTCACGTTCCAGATGATTACCTGTAAAAATAAAGGACTCAGCAAAACTATGCCGAGTATGAACGTGTGAAGCCCGCATGTTACCGGGCCACACGACTACTTGGTCGAATATTATTAAGTCAATTTTACATGCTATGATAAAGCAGTAAAGCACACATCAGCACATCGTGATATCATACACACTCATCGGTAGCATAGCAATATCAGTAAGCAACCAAGCACATCTTGCAAGTAGCATAGCAACGTCAACCAACATCCAAGCATCACATAGCAACATCAATAAGCAACCCAGCACAATAAGTTGCTAATGTAAACAACAGTCAGGTAATTATAGGACGTGTGCGTAGGTACATTATACCGCCGATCCTCGCTATGGGATCATTCAAGAGATTGTGTATTGTTTTCTTGTTCTCATTACATATGTTTTTCTTTCTTCTCTTGCGCCGAGTCAGGGGGTATAGTTTAGATCCCGAGACTTTGTTATGTAGGTGCTATTCATTCCTTGTTTTCTTAAAGGATCACATTTGTGAATTTTTCTCATTTGCTTGGTCTCATTACACATGTTTTCCTCTATTCTCTGGCACCGAGTCAGGGGATATAGATTAGATCCCGAGACATCATTATGTAGGTGCTAATCGTTCCTTGTTTCTTTAAGGATTATTTATGAATTTTTTATCACCACCATTTGGAGTACATCTTGACCACAGCTAATCCTCCATTCCCGGATAGCTCTTTCTCACTCTGTTGTTTTTAAATGTTACTGGCCATTGCCCGGATACCAAGGGTCCGTCTCCCTATTCCTTTTCCATGTTACTAGCCTCTGCCCCGGATACGAAGGGTCCGTCTCCCTATGCCTCTTAATGCTCTGGTCTCTACCCCGGATACAAAGGGTCCGTCTCCCTATTCCTTTTAATATCATTGGTCTCTACCCCGGATACCAAGGGTCCGTCTCCCTATCCCTCTTAATATCATTGGTCTCTACCCCGGATACCAAGGGTCCGTCTCCCTATCCCTCTTTATTTTATTGGTCTTTACCCGGATACAAAGGGTCCGTCTCCCTATCCCTCTTTATTTTATTGGTCTTTACCCCGGATACAAAGGGTCCGTCTCCCTATTCCTCTTTATTTTATTGGTCCTTACCCCGGATACAAAGGGTCCGTCTCCCTATTCCTCTTTATTTTATTGGTCTTTACCCCGAATACAAAGGGTCCGTCTCCCTATTCCTTTTTAACGGGTATTGGCTTATCATCATCATTGATAGCTCGACACTAGTTGGTACTTTTCGTTTCATCATCATTATAATCTCGACACCATAGTGGGTGTCATTAGCGGTCCTCTATAGTTAGAGAGGAGTTTTCTCTTTGTATAGTTCTTTTGTTTTGTCTACGTGGTTCGTCATGTCTCACCAAAGGAGACTTGCTCTTCATTATCATTAATGAATAGACACCATAGTGGGTGTCATGGTAGTCCTCAATGGTTTAGAGAGGAGTTCCCCTTATAGAATTTTCTTTGTTTTCATAATTTCGTAGTAGTTCATTTCAAGGTCCGTAAACGAGAAAGGGACTAAACTACTGTGTGCGCGCAAGTAATATGCCACAAGGATATATATAACAAGCATATAAGCAAGCCACAAGAAGCAATCCAATTTTCATGCTTTAGTCTTAGAGTCATTGTCAAACAAAGCACACAACACACAAGTCGTGTAACACGACAACATACGAACCACACATGTCCATACCTTATTCAGAAGTACGAGTCGTCTCAAACTCGGAGTTCCCGGTCGGAGTTCGCTACGGCCCTTGAGCTTTCTTCTTGTTTTGACAGTGGTTCCTCCTGGTAACTACTTGGCACAATATGAACTCCAGGCCCTTGAACTCTCGACCTTACGTGAGTGAGCTTCCTTGAACTGTGGCTGGGTATTTTTTTTTTCACAGGTCTCAGCACACATTATGAAGGTATTTTCCAGTAGCTTGTGCTGGGAACCGGGAAGCGGGAGTGGTTTTCTTGAGAATTCTCAACACTTTATCAGGAACCATTCCCAGAGGAGCTCATGCATGTTACCGCAACAGGGATTAGCAACTTGGGTTCAGATTGTCAAACAGCAACTCACGCAAGGTGCTAGCAACAAGTGAAAGGGGAAACTGAGGAGAATGTGTGCATTCAGGGACGGAGCAAGAGAATTGAGTGCAGGGACCTAATTAACTACTAGTGGGTGGAAGTTCCAATGGAGAACTTGTGGGAGTTTGTAAAAGGGTTACTCTGATGCGTTGAGGTTTGCAACAGCACAACACCTGATGTGCAGGTGTTGGTTTTTGAGTATTTTTACTGCGGTCGAGGGTGACAACGGTAGTGCTCGTAGTCTCCAAGGTGAGTGTCTCCTTGGCTGCTTAAATGGAAATCAACAACCGGCACCAGAAATTGTCTTGTGAGTATGAAGTTTTCAGTACGTGTTTCAGGTAGTCAGAACCATGTCGATTCTCCCCTTTATATATTTTTTTCTTTTTACTTACCTTAGTAAACTTAGTACTAGTTTTAATTCGTTAGTATTAGTTACTGAATTTGAGCACATCTCAACCGGTTAAGCACCCGGAGAAAGTACGGGAGGTCTTGGGTTCAAACCTCAACGGGAGCGTTTCTGCTCTCTTTTTTTTTTGTATAAGTTATACAGGATTATTTATATAAGCACGACTATATATTATATCATGTGATTCAATATTTTTTTGTAAAGCAGTTATGCGGCGACATTGTTACTTATTCACAATGTTACAGTATCGTAACGTTACGTACGTGTATTTTTCATATTCGTACATATATATACATATACTAGATTTATTTGCTCGTACGTTATTTTATGTACGTATTATAAAACGCGTTATGATTTTTATGCGTTTAGTATTTAGGGGTATTTCAGCTTACCCCCCTTAAAAGAGACTTCGTCCCGAAGTCTTACTTCCTTAACTTATATTTTCCACTCCTAGCAATCTTAGGGATCCAGTCCCGCATTCATTCACGCTACCCAAGGAATTAAGTCCATCACTATAATGCTCAGTGCTTCTAAGCACCATGCCACATCAATGGCTTCACACAAGTTCTCGTAGTACACCAAGGAGCTAGCAATGTGTATATCATGTCAAAGTGCAAGTCAAGGCACACAACATTCATTCATACATAGCGTACATAACATTTTCACACACAACCCTACCAACCAACCACGAGTAGTTGTAGGAATACATCATTTTCACACACAATCCTACCAACCAACCACGAGTGGTTGTAGGAATACATCATAATAAACCAACACACATACAAAACAAAACGCGCTTACCCCCCTTAAAAGAGGGGTACGCCCCCGTACCCTACACTAAGCCGAAACACCGATGGAAAGGTAGGGGTACCTAGTTTTCCTTACCGGATTGATTATATGCTATTGTGTAAACACCAGATCGGGTTTTCCCGAGTGTGAGGAGGCTTTCTACCTCTCCAGCGTTTTCCTACGGATTGAAATGGACCCTAACTAACGAGCCTCACAAACTAACCGTAACCCCGTTTCTCAAATTCAGGTTTTCCTATACTCGGTACTCCTTTGTTCCAGTCATCAGAGCGCAACTACGCTCTGATACCACTTTCTGTAACACCCCCGAATAAAACATCCCTAGATTAATTGAAACGTCCGACGATAATGTAGACTAGCTTGCAGCGGAATAACCTCCATCCGGGTGTCACAGACGCCAACCACCCACGTGATTGACAGTCCCCATTACTAACTCCAAGTTACGGTCTGAATGACTGGAAGTCCAACTTTAACGAAGTCCAAATACAACATAAAGTATACAAACCGGGTACCGAGAGTCTACAATATAAGTTCTTAATCCAACCACATAAACCGAGAGTACAACCCATACATTAAAAACATACTACTAAAAGTCTTGCCATGTGGACCCCCATGATAGTCCTTCACCTACACTCCGTCACGTTCCAGATGATTACCTGTAAAAATAAAGGACTCAGCAAAACTATGCCGAGTATGAACGTGTGAAGCCCGCATGTTACCGGGCCACACGACTACTTGGTCGAATATTATTAAGTCAATTTTACATGCTATGATAAAGCAGTAAAGCACACATCAGCACATCGTGATATCATACACACTCATCGGTAGCATAGCAATATCAGTAAGCAACCAAGCACATCTTGCAAGTAGCATAGCAACGTCAACCAACATCCAAGCATCACATAGCAACATCAATAAGCAACCCAGCACAATAAGTTGCTAATGTAGCAACAACAGTCAGGTAATTATAGGACGTGTGCGTAGGTACATTATACCGCCGATCCTTGCTATGGGATCATTCAAGAGATTGCGTATTGTTTTCTTGTTCTCATTACATATGTTTTTCTTTCTTCTCTTGCACCGAGTCAGGGGGTATAGTTTAGATCCCGAGACTTTGTTATGTAGGTGCTATTCATTCCTTGTTTTCTCAAAGGATCACATTTGTGAATTTTTCTCATTTGCTTGGTCTCATTACACATGTTTTCCTCTATTCTCTGGCACCGAGTCAGGGGATATAGATTAGATCCCGAGACATCATTATGTAGGTGCTAATCGTTCCTTGTTTCTTTAAGGATTATTTGTGAATTCTTTTATCACCACCATTTGGAGTACATCTTGACCACAGCTAATCCTCCGTTCCCGGATAACTCTTTCTCACTCTGTTGTTTTTAAATGTTACTGGCCATTGCCCCGGATACCAAGGGTCCGTCTCCCTATTCCTTTTCCATGTTACTAGCCTCTGCCCCGGATACGAAGGGTCCATCTCCCTATGCCTACTTAATTGCTCGGTCTCTACCCCGGATACAAAGGGTCCGTCTCCCTATTCCTTTAATATCATTGGTCTTACCCCGGATACCAAGGGTCCGTCTCCCTATCCTCTAATATCATTGGTCTTACCCCGGATACCAAGGGTCCGTCTCCCTATCCTCTTTATTTTATTGGTCTTTACCCGGATACAAAGGGTCCGTCTCCCTATCCCTCTTTATGTTATTGGTCTTTACCCCGGATACAAAGGGTCCGTCTCCCTATTCCTCTTTATTTTATGGTCCTTACCCCGGATACAAAGGGTCCGTCTCCCTATTCCTCTTTATTTATTGGTCTTTACCCGAATACAAAGGGTCCGTCTCCCTATTCCTTTAACGGGTATGGCTTATCATCATCATTGAGATAGTCGACACTAGTTGGTACTTTTCGTTTCATCATCATTATAATCTCGACCCATAGTGGGTGTCATTAGCGGTCCTCTATAGTAGAGAGGAGTTTTCTCTTTGTATAGTTTTTTGTTTTGTCTACGTGGTTCGTCATGTTCACCAAAGGAGACTTGCTCTTCATTATCATTAATGAATAGACCACCATAGTGGGTGTCATGGTAGTCCTCAATGGTTTAGAGAGGAGTTCCCCTTATAGAATTTCTTTGTTTTCATAATTTCGTTAGTAGTTCATTTCAAGGTCCGTAAACGAGAAAGGGACTACTAAACTACTGTGTGCGCGCAAGTAATATGCCACAAGGATATATTAACAAGCATATAAGCAAGCCACAAAAAGCAATCCAATTTTCATGCTTTAGTCTGTAGAGTCATTGTCAAACAAAGCACACATCACACAAGCCGTGTAAACACGAAACATACGAACCACACATGTCCATACCTTATTCAGAAGTACGAGTCGTCTCAAACTCGGAGTTCCCGGTCGGAGTTCGCTACGGCCCTTGAGCTTTCTTCTTGTTTTGACAGTGGTTCTCCTGGTAACTACTTGGACAACTATGAACTCCAGGCCCTTGAACTCTCGACCTTACGTGAGTGAGCTTCCTTGAACTGTGGCTGGGTATTTTTTTTTCACAGGTCTCAGACACATTATGAAGGTATTTTCCAGTAGTTGTGCTGGGAACCGGGGAGCGGGAGGGTTTTCTTGCGAATTCTCAACACTATCAGGAACCATTCCCAGAGGGAGCTCTGCATGTTACCGCAACAGGGATTAGCAACTTGGGTTCAGATTGTCAAACAGCAACTCACGCAAGGTGCTAGCAACAAGTGAAAGGGGAAACTGAGGAGAATGTGTGCATTCAGGGACGGAGCAGAGAATTGAGTGCAGGGACCTAATTAACTACTAGTGGGTGGAAGTTCCAATGGAGAACTTGTGGGAGTTTGTAAAAGGGTTACTCTGATGCGTTGAGGTTTGCAACAGCACAACACCTGATGTGCAGGTGGTGGTTTTTGAGTATTTTTACTGCGGTCGAGGGTGACAACGGTAGTGCTCGTAGTCTCCAAGGTGAGTGTCTCCTTGGCTGCTTAAATGGAAATCAACAACCGGCACCAGAAATTGTCTTGTGAGTATGAAGTTTTCAGTACGTGTTTCAGGTAGTCAGAACCATGTCGATTCTCCCCTTTATATATTTTTTTCTTTTTACTTACCTTAGTAAACTTAGTACTAGTTTTAATTCGTTAGTATTAGTTACTGAATTTGAGCACATCTCAACCGGTTAAGCACCCGGAGAAAGTACGGGAGGTCTTGGGTTCAAACCTCAACGGGAGCGTCTGCTCTCTTTTTTTTGTATAAGTTATACAGGATTATTTATATAAGCACGACTATATATTATATCATGTGATTCAATATTTTTTTTGTAAAGCAGTTATGCGGCGACATTGTTACTTATTCACAACGTTACAGTATCGTAACGTTACGTACGTGTATTTTTCGTATTCGTACATATATATACATATACTAGATTTATTTGCTCGTACGTTATTTTATGTACGTATTATAAAACGCGTTATGATTTTTATGCTTTTAGTATTTAAGGGTATTTCATCTATCATTCCCTCTTTTCAAAATTCGAAAAGGATGAATTTCATCTCCATGGGTTTTCCCCATTGGAAGAGAAAAGCACACCATTATGGAGCTTGGAGTCTCCTCTTTCCAATAAGGTAAAATCTACATGAGAAACTCATGTTTTCTTCACCTTCCTTCATAACCGATTTTTGCCCCATTTGTAATGCTCTATTTTTCTCTCTCTTTGGAGCATAATACCAACCTTGCAATGGTGGTGGATTCACCTTCTTGAACCAAGGGCTAAAACCCCTTCTAAAACTCTCCAAAGGTAAACCCTAGAAATTTCATTTCAAACACTTCAATGAATTGGCATTAATTTAAGGGTTAGTATATTAATTGTAGTGTTTTGTGTTCATTGGGTGATGGGAATGGAGTTTGGCGACTCCATTCCCCACATGGCCGATTTGGGCAAGAAAGGAAGAAGGAGGAGAGATGAGAAAGAAAGAAGGAATTTAAAAGCTCAAGGTAAGAGCTCCTTCCTAATGTTAAGTTCTAATTGCATTAGAGTAATGGGAATGGGTGAACTAATTAAGGAACCCAAAATAAGGTATTAGTAATGTCATTTTGGAAGTTTGAGTATTTGTGAATTAGTATGTGGTTTGTAGGCCTTGGAGCCAAGTATGTTGTGTATGAGTATTAGTCTTGATGTTTGATGGAGTATTGGTGTATTGGGATGGATTTATATTGTGTTGATTGCTGGTAGGACCCTTGTAAGGGTGTGGCTAGATTAGGAATGAATTTGGTGAGAATTGATATGTGTGGCCAAGTAAGAAAAGTAGATGAATTATGGCAAAATTTTGGTAGGAATATGTATATGTATGGATGACTCGGTAAATGGGGAAACCAAGGTGTGTATTGGAGTTAGTAGAGATGTTTAGTAGCTATAGAATGGTAGTGGTAGTATGAGAAGTAAGAAGTACAAAATCTGTAGCAAGGTGTATTAATATGCATTGGAGAAGTTAGGAAAGGTTAGTGTGCAAGAATTGGTAAAAAGAGTGTTGGTCTTGGGTATAGGTATTGCAATGGCTTGGAAATGTATTTGGAATGCTAATGGTGGCATTGGTTGAGAAGTAATGGATGGCAGAATGGAGTTCGAAAATCTGTAGCATAAGAGAATGAAAAACTGTTGAAAGTGTTAAAAGGAAGTGAGGAAATTGTATATATTGGTTGATGAATTTAGTAATGGGGTTGGTGAATGAATTGAGGTATTTAAGGAAGCCTAAATGGCACCTAAAACATGTGGGATTACATGTAGGAGGATTGGGGAAACAATGGGTGAAAATGGGAAAGAAAAATAAGGTCTGTAGCAGTGTCCTGCTACCGTCCGACCCACAGCCTGGATCAGACGCTGGGTCGGACATGACTTAAACAACGAAAATAAATCTTTCTAGAACGGTCCGACCCAGGGCCGTGAGTCGGACATGGGTCGGACATGCAAAAAAAATTATGTTGTCGAAGTTTCTGACTCCGTCCGACCCAGAGGGTGAGTCGGACGTGGGTCGGACAGGGCTTGGGCAATAGACCCGAAACAATCTGGAATGGTCCGACCCAGAGGTGTATGGGTCGGACAGAATAGTGCTGGGTCGGATAGGGAGAATTTAAGAGGACGAGAATCTACTGGAATGGTCCGACCCAGGGCTTGGGTCGGACGCTGGGTCGGACGACCCATAACTTACAAAAAAAAAACTATAGGATTATAACTAGTATATATATATATATATATATATATATATATATATATATATATATGTATACCCACCTATACATATATATATATATATGTAAGTAAACCATGGATAAGTAAAGAAAGAAAGTAAATGGAATATAAGTGTAAAGAATGTAAAGACTTAGTAAGTATGAATTAGGAAACGTAAGAGTAATCGAATTAAGTTAATGATAGTTAGATTAATCATTCAATTGTATGTACATCCTAGGATTTGATTTGTGAACACCGAGGAATGTTGGGATACAAGTACAGCGGTGAAAGGTATGATTTCTTCATGCCCTGTATCCTAATCTGGTTACCACCCCGATTTGTGTGCTTATTTGATCACCTAAATAAGATAAATGCATGAATCGGACTATATTGCACTTACCTGTGCGTGACTTATGTTGTTCTTGATGTTTATTGTCTTGAACACTAGTTTGTATAATTCATGAAACATATAAATGACGAGGAATGGTATTCGAATCTTGTATTGCACTTAAGTATTGTATTGTATTTTGTATAAATGAGTATTGAGCATTGTAATTGTGTATGTGGCTTGTATGAATGACTTATGCTAATTCCTAACTACCTAACTCCTAACTTAAGTGAGTAAACTGGAATGAGTAGAAGTCCGATATAGCTTCGGCCACGCGTGAGGATGAGGAGACACAAGAGGTTGGATCCGATTCCTGACTCTTAAACTGGTCCGCGGCCCAAATCCCTTAAATGGGTAGCATCCCGGATTGGTGAGTCAAGTAAATCCCGGTTGTGGAACGGAGTAGTCCCCGGGCCGGAGGTCCGGACGACTTAACATGAGTAAGAGTAAGAGTAAGTAAGTATGTATGAGTATGAGTATGAGTATGTATGCGTATGTATGAAGTAACGAGTAAAAGAGTAATCTCCACCCGATTAACCCGGGTGGACCAATGAAGCTAACAAGTATTGTACACTGTGTATGTAATGAATATGTGTATTCGGAAGAAGGTAAGTATGTATTGGATGGTTACATTGTATTCCTTGTATGTAATGAAGTGTATGTATGTATGCCTTGCGGATGTATTATTGTATTGTGTGTAAGAACATGTATGCATGTATGTTTGTATGAAAATGAACTGCATGTATTCGACCAAGTGGTCGGCGTACCCTCACTAGTACGCGGGGTATGCGGTTATCATGCGCAGCGAAAGCTGACCCCTAGGGGGAACGTTTTTAGTGTGCAGGTACCCGAAGCGAATATGGTCAAGGTAAGAGACCGAAGGCACACCCTTGTATTTAGAAGCAAGTAGCTTGTGAGGAACGGGTAGTAAGTAGTCTCTTAGTGAGTACGTATGAATTTGGAAGAGGTATTATATCTGTATAAGGATCGTAGTAAACTCGGTATGTGGATTATATTGTATTGTACTTGAAGTATTGTATCGAATGGAAGATTGTAGCATTTATTGGTATACGGAGTATGTATGGTAGGTATGTAACACTCGGGATTCCGGTCCATCAGACCGATGCTGTATGTAGTAGCAGTAGCTTTGTTAGTCACGTGGGTGACTAACGGCATTGTATCACCCACATTATGTAAGTATGTATCCGCTGCGTGTATCTGATATGCTAGGAGATTGGACGGTAAGCACTGTATTAATGGTAGGGGTGTTACAAAAAGTGGTATCAGAGCGAAGTATCACTCTGATGACTGGAAATACCGAGTTTAGGAATGCCGAGTTAGGAATTAGAAGCTTAGGGCTAAGGGCTGAGTGTTAGCATTAGAGGTATGCTAGTTAGGAATCCCCGGTGAGTACCGGATACCTACAATACCAGTCCCGCCCGCCGCGAACCCCATTTGAAATACCCCAAACCTTAGTATATTGTTTAGACACCTAAATATTGTATATTAAGACTAAAAAGAGTCTTAGAAACATTTGTAAACAAATTTAAACAAAAGAAAACACAAAATGTGCTTTAAGGTCAATAAAGGCCAAAATGTGCTCTAAGCTTGGGATAAGCTTGGTTAAGACCTAATGAACTTACCAAGATCTTATTTATATACTAATGAACATATTAAACCAATTACCAAAGAAAACCAAGCTTGAAAACAAGTTAAAACACAAAATGTGCTTTAAGGAGTCTTAAAGCACATTTTTGAAAAAATTGTCTTGTAAATGAGTTTTGAATGGCTAAATGTCCATCAAAAATTTGGAAGTCTATATCAATGGGAAATCAAAAATTTCACTTCTATGTGCCTTGTTTTTATAAATAGTGATTTTAATAAGCTATTTTGTAACATATGTTTGTATAAGTAATTAAATTGACAAATAAAGACTATATTACCCCTAAGTACTAATGGGGGCCGGTTTTCTTAAGTGTGGTGACTCACCACTCTCTTGTTAATTTGTTAAAGAAATAAAGATGACTAACTTAAGTTACTTTTTACTTTATAAGTATAAATATCTTCTAAAAAGCAAAACAAACTCACTTATCTCATTCTCTCATTTCTTTCCTTCATTTCCCACGGTTCCAAGTCTTCTTCGACCTCTCTTCTTCTCTTCATACACGATTTGCAATAGTAAACATACAAACCCCATCTTTGACCACTTGTAATTCCTAGCTCACTTAACCAAATCAAAAACAAACACCACCGTTCTCTTCCTCTCATCAAGCTCTTCATTCCTATCTTCTCAAAACTTCAAGAGCCCCATTTCGGTGCCATGGAGTTCTACCATTGAAGGAGCTTGAGCTTGTATTTCTACATATTATTACTCTCCTTTGCTTCTAGGTAAGGAATCTCAAATAAAAACTTCATTTCCTCCATGTTTTTGTTGTGACCGAAAATACCCATTGAAGGTGCTCTCTATATGGCTTTGTTTTAGCTTCATTCCAACCTTTCATGGACTAGGTGGAGTCCTCTCTTGATATATATTCAAACTCTCTTCAAAGACCAAGGTAAAACAACTACATTAATGTTTTTGAAATAATGTAAACCTAGGGTTTACAATGAGATGAAGCTTAAAGCTTGAATACTCATTATGTTATTTGTATAATGTTTAGTAGTTGACAACGAATCAAATACCTTACCGGTTTTATAAGGAAACAAGGAAGAAGTTTGTGTGGAAAAGAGGTAAATGTACTAACCTAATGTGTTTAATGCCTTAGGAGAAATGAGCTTATAATGCTTGTTAAAACTACCTAAGGAGCAAATGGTAAATGACCTAGTGAAATGTTCTCAAGGAGACTAGTAAAAGAACATATGTCTTGTTGTATGTATTTGCAGGTCAAAGGCATATATATTGTGGAAATTCAGTGTTTAAGGATTATGCACTTTAAGGGCCTAAGAGCCATGCATTTTAAGGGCCTAAGTGCCATGCAATTTAAATTATGCACTATATTGTGATGTGGTGCTAATGTGTAAAGTTTGTGCATAAAGATGTGTTTGAAGGATTTTTAGTGTTCTTGGTTGTTTGTTGGTGAAAACAATATGTTTTGGTTTAGTAATGTTCTAGGAGAACCTATGTCAAAATTTAGGTAACAAACAAGGTCCTAAGGGTTAAAAATAAGTTTGATGAGTTAAGAAATGTTTAGAATGGTTAAGCGCTTTCCTTGGGAAAGAAACATGCATTAAGATGCTTTTAAGGTGAGAAGGGCTTAGGAAATGTTCTAGAGGATTTTATAATGCAAAAGAATGTTTGGGATACACTAGAGTCATTTGGACTTGTGTTAGGATTTGGGCAAACTTTGGTGAACAGGGAGAAAGTGTGAACTTGAAAAGGATTTCAAGAATGACATAAGGAGTTGATGGTAAGAAATGATGCTTGGGAGATGATGTTAAAATGAGGAGAAAGCATTTTTGGGATAGTAGTATCATAGGTATGAAACACCATTTGGAAAACTAAGGAGGAAATAACATAAGTGTTAGGAATTTCGGTATGAAATGAGTAAGTGTTTAAGGTTATAGATGATTAGTTTCATGGATGCGGTATGGGGATATAAGTGTACCAAATGTTCTTAGGAAACATTAAGAGGCTTAAGGAGAAGTTTGGTGAAGATTTGACAAAGTTTGGGCAAGTTTAGGTGGCGTTCGACCTAGGGGTCCGACCCAAGTTTGGGTCGGACAGCCTCTGTTAGACGTCGGGAAATTGTTCTGGAACGGTCCGACCCAGAGGACTTGGGTCGGACATGGGTCGGACGGTCATGTTTTGAAGGACGGAAAATGTTCTGGAATGGTCCGACCCAGTCGAGTGAGTCGGACGTGGGTCGGACGGGCATGTTTTGTAAGGCGGTAAAGGTTCTGTAATGGTCCGACCCAGTCGAGTGAGTCGGACGTGGGTCGGACATGTATGTTCTGAGGTCGAGAAAATTCTCTGGAATGGTCCGACCCAGAAGGTTGGGTCGGACAAGCTAAGTTTTTCCAAACCCGAAAATCACTGGAAGGGTCCGACCCAGTTGTGGGTCGGACGGTGGGTCGGACAGACCAAAAACTTATAAAAAAAACAGAGAATGTGACTTATGTAATTAACCCTAGGTGGTATAATGAAGGTAACCTAGGGTAAGTTAGACATTAAAAACATGTCATACAATCATGTTAAACATTTAGTAAGTTTGAAGTTAAATAAATAATTAACCGACATTATTAATCATGTATAGGAGTGACCTACGGAGGAAATCAATCGAGGCAAGGACCAAGGTATGGTTTTCTTGCAGTCTGTTGTCTACCGGTTTACACCGGCTTGTGTGTTGTATGTTTTTCTGTGTGTTTATGACGTTATAAGATCTAAACATGTAATGAGTTTACAGTTGTTCATATTATTGTGATGTTATGATGTGACCCATTTCCCTTGTGCGTGTCTAACATGACTTACCACCTGTTGTGTATTGGTTGTTAAGTTCCACCATGAACTTCTAACAAGTGTTAACTGGGAAGTGAGGAATCCGGTTGTCCGGTCATGCATGTAAGTTAAGAGTAGATATCTGAATCAGATTTGACTCTTATGTTGTTAAGATTGTTCTCCTTAATTTGGCGTTCGATCTCCCGCTAGCTTCCTCCAAAGCTTACCTATTCTGACTTATGATCGTTTAGTGGGAACATGTGTTTGTGTGGTGTGTTCGGGTCACTATATCCGAACCATCTGTGACTTAAGTTACTCGTTCGAATAACAGAACGGTAATGAGTGTGTGTAACGAGCTTAACATGAGGGTGAATCATTCTCTAGGCTCTTATGTTATTTAACCTTCTTGGTTTGTTATTGTGGAACGAAGATCCACTGTGTATATGATGTTGTGCTATGCACTATTGATGCTATGCCACATATTATGTTATGTTATGTTATGTATAAAATAAATGCCATGTTATCATGACAATTAGTTGCGCGTATCCCGGTAGCCGATGGCCTGCGCGTTAACCATACCAGCCAAGGGTTGCTGACCCCCTCGGGGGCTCCATATTTTACTGCAGGATGAGGATCGAGGAAGCAGAGTGGCTGTAGGATCTAGGCTGCAGTTGTATTTTGGTTTATTTTGGATGTTGAGCCCGGGATGCGCCTGTGCTCCCGTGGCACTATATTTTGATTCTGTTGAAACTACTATGACGGTATATTGGAAGTTTACAGTGAAAGGATGTAATTAAATACTCGGTATTGTATATGATGTATTATGGTTTAGTTTTATGCTCGGGAGTCTGATCATCAGACAGGTACACTTGTATTTATTCTGCCTTGTCAACCACATGAGTGGTTGACGGCGTTGTAGCACCGAAGCGATAGTTATTGTTTAGTTATTTATTTCCGCTACGATTTCATTAGTTGTGAGGCTCGATGTAGGGGTGTTACAAAAAGTGGTATCAGAGCGAAGTATCGCTATGATGACTAGAATACCGAGCTTAGGAATATACCGAGTTAGGAAACCTAACTACAGTTACCTAAGTGATCAGTTATGGAAAGGTTAACCACTAACCAAGTGTGGAGATACCTTGTTGTCGGGAAACGTTTCAACCGTTGGAACCGATAAGTGTAAGCATATTGCTAATGAATATTCATGTGAATTCAGATGTCAGGTTGACCAAGAGGTAGAGGCCGTGGCAATGGAGATACGGGTGACCAGGGCGAGAATACTACGGCCCAGGTCATGGCTGAAGCTGTAGCGGCCATCGTAGCCCAAATGGTTCCACAACTAGTAGCTGCGATTCAACAGGGGCAACACCCCGAAGTTCAACCACCACCGCCACCGCCACGAGAGACCAACTGGGTCAAGGCATTGGCAGATCTTAGACCCCCTTCATTTCATGGGGAGACCGACCCACGTAAGCTGGAGGCGTACATCTCCGAGTTGGAGACCGCCTACGAGACCTTGGCTGTACCCGCAGAGGCTAAGGTCCATCTTGCCGCTTACTACCTGAAGGGTTCGGCACAGAGTTGGTGGAAGCTTGTGAGAGAGGACCGGATGGCGGATCCTCAGTTTGGATGGAGGGAGTACACGGCTCTACTGTGAGCCAAATACTACCCTGTGCATGTTCAAGAGGCCAAGCGTCTGGAGCTGGATAGTCTGAGGCAGGGGGACAAGGTGACGGTTAATGAGTA
The DNA here is from genome assembly GCA_023374045.1 of Limonium bicolor. Classification (NCBI taxonomy): domain Eukaryota; kingdom Viridiplantae; phylum Streptophyta; class Magnoliopsida; order Caryophyllales; family Plumbaginaceae; genus Limonium; species Limonium bicolor. Next base: position 7,807,661 of record CM041782.1, on the reverse strand, counting down.
CTACACTGCATTCACCGCCTTATCCACCTGTTACCGGACCTGGGATACTCGAACCGGGTGCTGGTAAACCGTTTCTACAACGGTCTCAGCCACCGTCTTCGCTATGGGATGGGGCCAGCTGAGTATACTACCTTGCAGGTAATTTTAATGAAGTGTGATGTGACTAAGTGTAATCCATAAGTGAATATAATGTGAGTTTGTGAGTATGTTTTGCGGGGCATGACTGACCTCCTAAATTCAGGAGTGCTATCATGCCGCTGCTAAGGTGGAGATCACCGTCCGTCTGAGGGATGAGGAGAATGCGCACAAGCGCAAGGCCACGAGCGAGGGCCAGAGTCCGCAGGGTACGGGGGAGGAAAGAAGAAGAAGTAACCTTTTCCCAGCCCCAGAAGAGTCAGCACCAGGGTGACAAGGGCCAAGCCCAAACCACCACAGCTGAGGAGCCACTGAAGCTCACATATGCTTATGCGGCGAAACCCCTACGCTCTTACCCACCTAAGGGTAATTATTTAATCTTGTGTGATAAGTTGAAGTTATGTTGGTAAGTTGTGAAACAAGTATTGATTGTGTATTGTGATAGCAGCTAGCACGGGCTCTGGACCGGAGCGCCACTATTACTGTAATGGTGTAACGGAGACTGCCCCGGCAAGGACTGCAAGGAAACGACGTACAGTGTCGTTACTGCAGAAGTGGGGTCACCGTGACTATGAGTGTTACCGGAACCCCAACAGCAAGTCAACAAGCCCAAGGGCAGTGGAAGGGTAAGGCCACAACAGCTATTGATGGCCCGAAGACGGCTAACCCCACCCGCAAATCAGAGACACATGATTCCCAGAAGGGAAGGGGTCGGGACCTAGCAAGGCCGCCCTGAATGTGGTGGACCGGTCTGAGGCGCCAGGGCCCTCTTCTAGACCAGGTACCGCCTAAACTGTTGAATGTAATAAGTGATTGCATACCGCATTTCATGCATGTGTGTACTAGTGAGTCCAAATGTGTTATCATGTGAGTAAAAGTTAAAGTATAGTGTGAAAGTCACCTAATTAGATAATTCTAAACTTAAAGGAACCTTCAATATATGTTATCCAATCCCACCCACACCAAACCCTGAAGAAACCACCATCAACATCACCGACTTTCCAATGGAGCAATGTCAGGTTATCCAGCCAGGTATGATACTCTTAAATGGATACCTGACACCGGAAGCACAAATCCATATCATCAGACGATGCGATGAACTAGGAGCAAAACCTGGAGGTTTCTACACACCCGAATACCCGAACGGATCAAGAATGCAATTGAAGATGATGTGCATGGGTAAGGACTGGAACCCTTACACCAAGACATATCAAGAAGTGCGAGCTGAAGATGGAGCAACAGTACCAAGTATACCCGAGGAGTTCCATGCGGTCGTTAATCACGCCGTGGGAATTGCTCAACAAGTTGAAACGGATTCAATTCCAAATGTGAAAGCAGATTTGTGTATTGTGAACTTCTACCAGAAAGGTGGACGATTAGGTTTACACCAAGATAAGGACGAGTCACCCGAGTCTCTAAGTAAGGGAGTACCCGTGGTGTCTTGGTCCATTGGTGATACCGCAGTGTTTGTGTATGGCGAGCAGAAGCGTGCTGATCTCGCAAGGAAGTTAATACTAAAGTCAGGAGATGTGTTAATCATGGGTGGGCAGTCAAGGATGCTATATCATGGCATCAGAAAGATCAAACTGAATACCGCACCGTCGGCAGTGATCAATGCCACACACATGAAACCCGGACGTTTGAATTTGACCTTCAGACAGTTTTAAAGCCTTGTATAATTATGTAATGTGTTAAGCCAGTGTATGTTAGGGATTTATATGTGTTAAGTTATGTCAACAGTGTAAACCAACAATGTTGTAAGGGGAATGTGTTAATGAATAAAGTGGAGTTATTGAAGTATATCAACCGTGTTGTTACCCAATACTTATTAGTTTGCCAATGAATTAGGCTGTGCACTCGGAACGGGAGGTACACTGAGTGTCTGCAATGAGGCAGAAGCCGGCAAGAGCGGCACAATCCTCACCGGTACCTTTCCAGTCAATGGCGTGGACGCTTCGATCTTGTTCGACTCCGGAGCCTCACATACATTTATTTCGCTATCCTTTGCGAAGAGGCTGGGGTTAGACGGTGATGAGATGCCAGACTTCCTAGTCACTCTCCCGTCGAAAGAGCGGATCAGGTGTACCCGCTACCACCGAGATGCTGTTGTAAGAATCAGAGGTGAAGAGTTTCCGATCGACTTGATAGAGTTCGACGGACTTGGCTTTGATGTGATTGTCGGGATGAACTGGTTGGAGCGGTACAAGGGCAGAATCCTATGTGCCGAGCATCGACTGCTTCTTCGGAGTCCATCTGGGGTTACTATATCTTACCGCCAGAGGCCCAGGGAGCCTTCGACTCAGATCATCACCGCCATGGCTATGTGTCGTGAACTACGACGAGGGAGTGATGTATACCTCTGCTATGTCCAGGACATAGAGAGAGATCCAGAGTTTAGCCCAGATGTGCGGTAGTGTCGGAGTTTCCTGATGTATTTCCTAAGGAACTGCCGGGCATGCCGCCAGCACGGGAAGTGGAGTTTGAGATTGATTTGGTTCCGGGTACCGGACCAATTGCGAAGGGCCCTATCGTATGGCTCCAGCAGAAATGACTGAGCTCAAGGAGCAGCTGAGAGACCTACTCGACAAGGGGTTCATCCGCCCTAGCGTTTCACCATGGGGAGCGCCGGTCCTCTTCGTGAAGAAGAAGGACGGTAGCCTCCGCCTGTGTATTGACTATCGAGAGCTGAATGCAGTTACGGTGAAGAACCGTTACCCTTTACCACGCATCGACGATCTATTTGATCAGTTGAGGGGAGCATCAGTATTCTCCAAGATAGACCTACGATCCGGATACCACCAGATTGCCATCCGTGACAGTGATATCGAAAAGACAGCATTCAGAACTAGGTATGGGCATTATGAGTTCACAGTTATGCCGTTTGGCTTATCAAATGCACCAGCTAAGTTCATGGACTTAATGAACCGCTTGTTCCAAGATCAGTTGGACAAGTCTGTGGTAGTCTTCATCGATGATATTCTTGTGTACTCGAAATCGAGAGGTGAGCACGAAAGCCACCTGAGAAATGTGTTACAAACATTGAGAAGGAATCAGTTGTATGAAGTTTTCGAAATGTGAATTTTGGTTGAACCAAGTATCCTTTCTTGGACATGTGATTTCTGAGGCCGGGATCGCTTGATCCGGCAAAGATGATGTGTGCGCACCTGGCCTAGGCCGAAGACAGTTACCGATATCAGGAGCTTCCTCGGTCTGGCAGGTTATTATAGGAGGTTTGTAAAGGACTTCTCCAGTGTCTCGAAGCCGATGACTTCCTTAATGAAGAAGGATGCACCATTCGAGTGGACAGTCGACTGTGAGAGTTCTTTCACGAGTCTCAAGGATGCTCTGACATCTGCACCAGTCCTGACTATACCAGACGGTCCAGATGGTTTTGAGGTCTATTGCGACGCATCAGGTAGAGGTATGGGTTGTGTATTGATGCAACACGGGAAGGTCGTAGCTTACGCCTCCCGACAGCTGAAAAAGCATGAGGAGAACTACCCTACCCACGATCTAGAGTTGGGTGCCATTGTCTTCGCATTGAAGATATGGCGACATTATTTGTATGGGGTAAGTGTGACAATCTATTCTGACCACAAAAGCTTAAAGTACTTGTTCACTCAGAAGGAGTTGAACATGAGGCAAAGAAGGTGGGTTGAATTTCTGAATGACTACGACATTAATCTGCAATATAAAGAGGGTAAGGCAAATGTGGTAGCTGACGCATTGAGTCGCCGAGCACACTCTCTCCATTCGCTAGTCTCTCATACTGGCTTGGTTGAAGAGGTGCGGAGTGCTCAGATGACGGATCAGTATATGATGGAGATCAGGCAGAAGCTTATTGATGGCACATTCGAGGGTCAGAAGTACGACTTCAGACTCCACGATGACGACCTGATTAGGCTTAATGGCCGATTGTGTATACCTAGGAGTAGCGCTGAGTTGAAGGAGCGCATATTGAGTGAATCCCATTGTTCTACTACTTCGATTCACCCCGGAGCTTCAAAGATGTATAAGGGTATGAAAAGATATTTTTGGTGGACTGGAATGAAAAAAGATGTAAGTGATTATGTGTTGAGGTGTCTCACTTGCCAGAAGGTCAAGTTTGAGCACCGACGGCCTGGTGGTATGGTACAGCCAATGCCAGTGCCTGAGTGGAAGTTCCATGATATTTCCATGGACTTCGTAGTAGGGCTTCCGCCTACAAGGGGAGGTCTGAATATGATATGGGTTGTTGTTGACCGACTGACCAAGGTGGCCCGATTCATTCCGATGAAGGACACCTGGAAAGTGGCAAAACTGGCAGAACTCTTTGATAGAGAAATTGTAAGACATCATGGGGTACCGAAAACAATTGTATCTGACAGAGATACCAGATTCTTATCGAGGTATTGGAAGTCTACGCGAGAAGCATTGGGTACCGAACTGAAATTGAGTACAGCGTTTCACCCACAAACTGATGGTCAGAGTGAGCGCACCATCCAGACACTTGAGGATATGCTACGTGCATGTGCACTTGATTTTCAGACCAGCTGGATTGATAAGTTACATCTGATCGAGTTTAGTTACAACAACAGTTATCATGCATCGATCAAGATGTCTCCCTTCCAGGCCTTGTACGGTAGACCATGCCGCACGCCATTATGCTGGGATGAGTCGAGTGAGACGGTCATCATAGGACCGGAGTATCTTGAACAAGTTCAGGCAGAAGTTCGCCAGATCCGGGCTAACATGAAGGCAGCTCAGGATAGACAAAAGTCGTACGCAGACGTGACCTGGAGTTCGCCGTGGGCGATCAGGTATTTTTGAGAGTATCCCCCATGAAGGGAGTATTTCGTTTTGGCCAGAAAGGCAAGTTGAGCCCAAAATATGTGGGGCCTTATGTTGTGACGGAGCGGATCGGCCCGGTAGCTTACAGACTTGATCTACCCGCCGAGCTGGGCAAGGTACATGATGTATTTCATGTGTCCCAGTTGAAGAAGTATATGTCTCATCCGTCTCATGTGCTTCAGCCTGAAAGGCTAACCTTAGAGCCAACCATGCGATCAGTGGAGACTCCGGTACGGATTCTGGATACTAAGACTCGAGACACTCGCCATAAGTCTGTGAGACTGGTGAAAGTTCTTTGGTCTAACCAGGACGTTGAGGAGGCCACTTGGGAGCTGGAAGACAAGATGAAGGCGAAGTACCCGTCATTGTTTACTTCTTAGTGCTTATGTGTATAGGGTACGGGGCGTACCCCTTTTAAGGGGGGTAGAGCCGTTTCGGTTATGAGTAGACGTGTATTTAAATACATCGTCTATGCTATGTTGTCATATTACAGACGTTGTGTCTGAATGATGTGTATATGTTGTATGGACCTTGTGTCCAATGTGATGTATATGTTGTATGGACCTTGTGTCCAAGTTATGTACCCGATGTGTTGTATGGACCTTGTGTCCAATGTTATGTAAGTGTGTTATTAATGATGTATGAAAGTATTGTTTATAAGTATTCCCGTGTTCTAACATTTAGGATATGTGGAAGTGTGAACTTTAGGGACAAAGTTCTTTTAAGGGGGGTAGATTGAAATACCCCAAACCTTAGTATATTGTTTAGACACCTAAATATGGTATATTAAGACTAAAAAGAGTCTTAGAAACATTAGTAAACAAATTTAAACAAAAGAAAACACAAAATGTGCTTTAAGGTCAATAAAGGCCAAAATGTGCTCTAAGCTTGGGATAAGCTTGGTTAAGACCTAATGAACTTACCAAGATCTTATTTATATACTAATGAACATATTAAACCAATTACCAATGATAACCAAGCTTGAAAACAAGTTAAAACACAAAATGTGCTTTAAGGAGTCTTAAAGCACATTTTTGAAAAAATTGTCTTGTAAATGAGTTTTGAATGGCTAAATGTCCCATCAAAAATTAGAAGTCTATATCAATGGGAAATCAAAAATTTCACTTCTATGTGCCTTGTTTTTTATGAATAGTGATTTTAATAAGCTATTTTGTAACATAGTTTGTATAAGTAATTAAATTGACAAATAAAGACTATATTACCCCTAAGTACTAATGGGGGCCGGTTTCTTAAGTGTGGTGACTCACCACTCTTGTTAATTTGTTAAAGAAATAAAGATGACACTTAAGTTACTTTTTACTTTATAAGAATATCTTCTAAAAAGCAAAACAAACTCACTTATCTCATTCTCTCATTTCTTTCCTTCATTTCCCACGGTTCCAAGTCTTCTTCAACCTCTCTTCTTCTCTTCATACACGATTTGCAATAGTAAACACACAAACCCCATCTTTGACCACTTGTAATTCCTAGCTCACTTAACCAAATCAAAAACAAACACCACCATTCTCTTCCTCTCATCAAGCTCTTCATTCCTATCTTCTCAAAACTTCAAGAGCCCCATTTCGGTGCCATGGAGTTCTACCATTGAAGGAGCTTGAGCTTGTATTTCTACATATTATTACTCTCCTTTGCTTCTAGGTAAGGAATCTCAAATAAAAACTTCATTTCCTCCATGTTTTTGTTGTGACCGAAAATACCCATTGAAGGTGCTCTTTATATGGCTTTGTTTTAGCTTCATTCCAACCTTTCATGGACTAGGTGGAGTCCTCTCTTGATATATATTCAAACTCTCTTCAAAGACCAAGGTAAAACAACTACATTAATGTTTTTGAAATAATGTAAACCTAGGGTTTACAATGAGATGAAGCTTAAAGCTTGAATACTCATTATGTTATTTGTATAATGTTTAGTAGTTGACAAGGAATCAAATACCTTACCGGTTTTATAAGGAAACAAGGAAGAAGTTTGTGTGGAAAAGAGGTAAATGTACTAACCTAATGTGTTTAATGCCTTAGGAGAAATGAGCTTATAATGCTTGTTAAAACTACCTAAGGAGCAAATGGTAAATGACCTAGTGAAATGTTCTCAAGGAGACTAGTAAAAGAACATATGTCTTGTTGTATGTATTTGCAGGTCAAAGGCATATATATTGTGGAAATTCAGTGTTTAAGGATTATGCACTTTAAGGGCCTAAGAGCCATGCATTTTAAGGGCCTAAGTGCCATGCAATTTAAATTATGCACTATATTGTGATGTGGTGCTAATGTGTAAAGTTTGTGCATAAAGATGTGTTTGATGGATTTTTAGTGTTCTTGGTTGTTTGTTGGTGAAAACAATATGTTTTGGTTTAGTAATGTTCTAGGAGAACCTATGTCAAAATTTAGGTAACAAACAAGGAGTCCTAAGGGTTAAAAATAAGTTTGATGAGTTAAGAAATGTTTAGAATGGTTAAGCGCTTTCCTTGGGAAAGAAACATGCATTAAGATGTTTTAAGGTGTGAGAAGGGCTTAGGAAATGTTCTAGAGGATTTTATAATGCAAAAGAATGTTTGGGATACACTAGAGTCATTTGGACTTGTGTTAGGATTTGGGCAAACTTTGGTGAACAGGGAGAAAGTGTGAACTTGAAAAGGATTTCAAGAATGACATAAGGAGTTGATGGTAAGAAATGATGCTTGGGAGATGATGTTAAAATGAGGAGAAAGCATTTTTGGGATAGTAGTATCATAGGTATGAAACACCATTTGGAAAACTAAGGAGGAAATAACATAAGTGTTAGGAATTTCGGTATGAAATGAGTAAGTGTTTAAGGTTATAGATGATTAGTTTCATGGATGCGGTATGGGGATATAAGTGTACCAAATGTTCTTAGGAAACATTAAGAGGCTTAAGGAGAAGTTTGGTGAAGATTTGACAAAGTTTGGGCAAGTTTAGGTGGCGTCCGACCCAGGGGTCCGACCCAAGTTTGGGTCGGACAGCCTCTGTTAGACGTCAGGAAATTGTTCTGGAACGGTCCGACCCAGAGGACTTGGGTCGGACATGGGTCGGACGGTCATTTTGAAGGACGGAAAATGTTCTGAAATGGTCCGACCCAGTCGAGTGAGTCGGACGTGGGTCGGACGGGCATGTTTTGTAAGGCGGTAAAGGTTCTGTAATGGTCCGACCCAGTCGAGTGAGTCGGACGTGGGTCGGACATGTATGTTCTGAGGTCGAGAAAATTCTCTGGAATGGTCCGACCCAGAAGGTTGGGTCGGACATGGGTCGGACAAGCTAAGTTTTTCCAAACCCGAAAATCACTGGAAGGGTCCGACCAGTTGTGGGTCGGACGGTGGGTCGGACAGACCAAAAACTTATAAAAAAAACAGAAGAGAATGTGACTTATGTAATTAACCCTAGGAGGTATAATGAAGGTAACCTAGGGTAAGTTAGACATTAAAAACATGTCATACAATCATGTTAAACATTTAGTAAGTTTGAAGTTAAATAAATAATTAACCGACATTATTAATCATGTATAGGAGTGACCTACGGAGGAAATCAATCGAGGCAAGGACCAAGGTATGGTTTTCTTGCAGTCTGTTGTCTACCGGTTTACACCGGCTTGTGTGTTGTATGTTTTTCTGTGTGTTTATGACGTTATAAGATCTAAACATGTAATGAGTTTACAGTTGTTCATATTATTGTGATGTTATGATGTGACCCATTTCCCCTGTGCGTGTCTAACATGACTTACCACATGTTGTGTATTGGTTGTTAAGTTCCACCATGAACTTCTAACAAGTGTTAACTGGGAAGTGAGGAATCCGGTTGTCCAGTCATGCATGTAAGTTAAGAGTAGATATCTGAATCAGATTCGACTCTTATGTTGTTAAGATTGTTCTCCTTAATTTGGCGTTCGATCTCCCGCTAGCTTCCTCCAAAGCTTACCTATTCTGACTTATGATCGGTTTAGTGGGAACATGTGTTTGTGTGGTGTGTTCGGGTCACTATATCCGAACCATCTGTGACTTAAGTTACTCGTTCGAATAACAGAACGGTAATGAGTGTGTGTAATGAGCTTAACATGAGGGTGAATCATTCTCTAGGCTCTTATGTTATTTAACCTTCTTGGTTTGTTATTGTGGAACGAAGATCCACTGTGTATGTGATGTTGTGCTATGCACTATTGATGCTATGCCACATATTATGTTATGTTATGTATAAAATAAATGCCATGTTATCATGACAATTAGTTGCGCGTATCCCGGTAGCCGATGGGCTGCACGTTAACCATACCAGCCAAGGGTTGCTGACCCCCTCGGGGGCTCCATATTTTACTGTAGGATGAGGATCGAGGAAGCAAAGTGGCTGTAGGATCTAGGCTGCAGTTGTATTTTGGTTTATTTTGGATGTTGAGCCCGGGATGTGCCTGTGCTCCCGTGGCACTATATTTTGATTCTGTTGAAACTACTATGACGGTATATTGGAAGTTTACAGTGAAAGGATGTAATTAAATACTCGGTATTGTATATGATGTATTATGGTTTAGTTTTATGCTCGGGAGTCTGATCATCAGACCGGTACACTTGTATTTATTCTGCCTTGTCAACCACGTGGGTGGTTGACGGCGTTGTAGCACCGAAGCGTTAGTTATTGTTTAGTTATTTATTTCCGCTGTGATTTCATTAGTTGTGAGGTTCGATGTAGGGGTGTTACACCATTGTATAACTTGGGAAAGGACGCCAGAGAGAAGGAAAGTCCTCTCATACTAGGGGAAACCCGATCTGGCAGTTGTGAAGCAACCACACAGTAACAAGAACCGATATATGGTAAGTTCCAAGGAGTGGAAGACCCGGAGATGGATCCCGGTTGAACCACAACACCCGCACTTAATAGCGGTAGGATGAGCACTCCAACCACGAGGAGGCTGCAACTTACAACAGCATGGGGCGACGTGCTTAGCAGTCGCAAAACCTAACTAGTCAACCAACAGCAGGAAAGAAGCACTAACCGTGCAACGGAATGGAAAGGGGAGCAGCAACGGAACCCGCGACACAAGTCTACGGGATAGCAATACTTGAATAATACCGCCAACGGTATGCTAGCTGACTAGGTACTTAGTCGGAAGCGGTTAACTCCAAAACTACGACGCCATTAAGGTTGCAGTACCTGGACAATATAGCTCAGACAACTACAAGAATAACCATGAGATATAATCCAATAGGACTACGAGAGTAGTGCCTAACCAAGGAAGGCTCAGTAACCACCACGGATGTGTGGGAACGAGCCATGAGGAACGACACTAAAACTAAATAAGTGGGGATCTCTAAGGATTGGAGAAGTACCCGGACAGAGACAACCATGTCAAGATCAATGAGAAGCTACTCAAAAGGATCGAGTATCCCAAACATAGATCAATACGATCAAGGGAAGAGTCGACAAGACTGTAAAATACAAGTGGAAACCATACCAAGACCGGTATAGGTTTAACCAAAAATCAACAGTACCACGCACTTGCCACGGCAAGTGCAGTAAGAACAGGAACATGTAGAGGAACTTTAACACACCACAGGTACATAGTAATGTACCGTGACTGCAACGAAGCAACTACCGGATCACTAATCCTGAAACTGGAAGAATGGAGACCTGGAAAGGCTCAGCAGCCCGACCATTGTAATAGGGACATACCAGTCAGCAAGAAGCTGGACTTGTTCAAGACCTCAAACATGGCTATGCCATGAAGAACATCTTGTAACACCAAACCATTATTTTCAAACCAAGTTTTCTTTCAAAACCACAAACCCTCTTTTAAAACCTTGGATTTTAAAAATCAAACCTACATAATTACGGTGTGTATCATAGAATGATACAAGAGGAGTTGGCAACAGAATACTTCACCTAGGCGTGTGACGAACACTACGAGTGTACCCATTACGGGATGTGGGACACCCGCACTCCGAAGGAGCTTGCGGGCCTGACACGTAGTCGGGTAAGTGGTAACGTATCAACATGGTACCCCACGTATGTATACATGTAGTGTGTGACACACGAGAAGTAGTCAACTCCGTTCTACGGACCATGAGTAAATTTTAACTAGAACGACTGGACACCGCAGACAAACAAGGAGAAGGAAACTCAGTTAAGGAACAAGTGTAAGGAGCGTAGAGAATCCATCTGAAGATAAGGAATGAAGACTGAGAAGTGCAAAAAGCACAAATAGTAGTAGACATTGGATATGTCTCGAGGACACCAAACAAATACGTGATAGCTGGAAGGTATACCCAGCCTAAACACAGTAAGGCAGTTGCCTAACGTGAACACCACAATGCTCAACAAACGGGACAGAACTCCCAAGAGCAATCACAAGATTACTACGAGCACAATCCATAATCGGAGAGGATATTTAAACCTAGTCTCAAGCACTGGGAGCAAGTACAGACGGTCTACCCAACGACAGGAGACGTTATAACCCAAAAGGGGAATAACTTAACTACAATACCGCAAGGCGGTATAATGATAACATATCGTAAACATTAGCCGGAGGTAACGGCATAATCTAACAACACCCAGGAGAAATCCCTGAGGGTGATTGGATTAACAACAGTCAAACAAAGCGTCGAGACAAGAATACAGGAGCTGGAACGAGCACTCGGTTAAGACACCGAAGGGATTTCACTTAACAGGAAATACCCTAAATTACCGGAAGGCACTGATCAACACCAGATTGCCTAAGAGTCTCCTATGAACGGAAGCGTGATGCCACGACTTACCATGGAGCCCAATAATATCCAACCTATGACGGTATACATGGAGTGGAAACATGTATAAGCAGCTTGCAAGGAGCATAGCTCGTAGCAATACGGCTCAGAAGCCGTAAACCAAATACGTTATACAAACTTAAATGGTTGCAAACCTGCACCAGTTATTAGCAAGACGTACGAGAGGTATTGCTTCATACGACAAGAAATCAACAACTGGACCATCAATTCAAACCCAACTTTATGAGTGGCTTGAACTGATGGCTATCTCAATGTCACTGTCACTAGAGCATCAGCCTAGTATACAGTTAACGGAGTTCTTAATTACCTTCATGCCTTATGTAGCAATGGTAGCACAGAGGCATAAGAATCATGATAATGCCAACATTGGCCTAGTCCACACTGGGACACTACGAGAAACCCAAGGGAAGGTACCCCTCGTTAACCGAAGACCACCAACGCGGTGATGATGTGAACCTTAGAAAAGGCTTCCATCTACTATAACAATTAAGCCCACGCAATAGATATTGCCAAGGGGCGATGGAATAAGGAAATGAGATTTCCAAACCATTACAACTTAAAGGAGTAAGCATACTCCACAAGCACCTAAACACGTGGTGGACCATTGTGTAAACACCAACATAGCAAACCTTTGTCATGAGACCTATGAGTGGAAACAAGCCTCTCAACAAGAAATTTCATTTACCCATGACAGAGTACTCTTCAGTTGGAGAACGGGACCAGAAAACCATTGAAGCTTCATGGGATGTCCCGGGAATGTATATACAAGTAGAACTACACAGCTAGAGCCTACAACCAATGCTCAGCACTGGGAGACAATAATTGTCAAAACAATCTATGTGAATACACATTGAACACCACGAATGACTAACGCTCAAGAGAGCTTGTAACCCGATAAATTATCATCCATTATTGTAACACCCCTACCATTAATACAATGCTTACCGTCCATCTCCTTACATCAATACACGCAGCGGATACATACTTACATACAGTGGGTGATACAATGCCGTTAGTCACCCACGTGACTAACAAGGCTACTTCTTCTACATACAGCATCGGTCTGATGGACCGGAATCCCGAGTACTAACACCTTATATACATACTCCATTCATCAATCAATACAACAATGCTCCATTCATACTACTCTCCATAATCCATACAATACAATATGCTTAACCGAGTCTACTAGGATCCTATACAATTATACTACCTCTTCCAAGTTCATACGTACTCACTAAGAGACTACTTACTACCCGTTCCTCACAAGCTACTTGCTTCTAAATACAAGGGTGTGCCTCCGGTCTCTTACCTTGACCACATCTGCTTCGGTACCTGCACACTAAAAACGTTCCCCCTAGGGGGTCAGCTTTCGCTGCGCATGATAACCGCATACCCCGCGTACTAGTGAGGGTACGCCGACCACTTGGTCGAATACATGCAGTTCATTTTCATACAAACATACATGCATACATGCTCTTATACACAATATTACAATACATTACGCAAGACATACACACATACATACACTTCATTTCATACATAGTAATCCATACAGTCCAACGATACATACTTACCTTTCCTGAAGTCCACAATGCACAATACACATACAGTTCATACGCAATACATATTCCATACATATCCAATACTTGTTAGCTCCATTTTGTCCACCCGGGTTAATCGGGTGGAGATTACTCTTTTACTCGTTACACCATACTTACGCATACATACTCGTACTCATACATACTTACTTACTCTTACTCTTACTCATGTTAAGTCGTCGGGACCTCCGGCCCGGGGACTACTCCGTCCCACCACCGGGATTTACTTGACTCACCAATCCGGGATGCTACCCATTTAAGGGGTTTGGGCCGCGGACCAGTTTAAGAGTCAGGAATCGGATCCAACCTCTTGTGTCTCCTCATCCTCACGCGTGGCCGAAGCTATATCGGACTTCTACTCATTCCAATTTACTCACTTAAGTTAGGAGTTAGATAGTTAGGAATTTAGTAGAAGTCAACATCCAAGCCACATACACATTGCATTATTCATATACACACCCATACAAAATACAATACAATATACAATTACACTACGAGATACAAATACACTTCATCATCATTCATATATTTCATGAATTATACAAACTATTGTTCCAGACAAATATCAAGAACAATGTAAGCAAGCACAAGTAGGTGCAATATAGTCCGATTCATGCATTTATCTTATTAGGTGATCAAATAAGCACACAAATTGGGGTAACCAGATTAGGATACAGGGCATGAAGAAATCATACCTTTCACCGTTGACTTTGGACTCACCGACTCCCTTCGGTGTTCAACTATTTGAATCCTATCACATACATACAGTTGGATGGTTAATTATCCATAATTAACCTTACTTATTACTTTCCTAAAGTTTCCTAGTTTATACTTACTAACTCTTTGTTACTTAAATACATTTACTCAAGTTACTTACTTACAATTATTTTCTAAGCTTGTTTATAGCCTTAATGACCATTAAACATCATTAATTATGTCTTAATCATCTTATACAATCATTACCCATCCTTAACCTACCTTAGAATAGCTTTAGAACACATTCTTGAGGGTTTTTAGTAGGGTCCGGGTTAGTGTCCGGGTTTACAAACCCGGACCATATTGTTTGGTCACTCTCGGGTGGAATTTGAGTGTGGTCCGGGTTTAGGGCTGGGTTTACAAACCCGGACCATGCAGTATAGTTTCTCCGGGTGAAAATTTTGTGTGGTCCGGGTTTAGGGATTGGTTTGCAAACCCGAACCGTTCCTTTGCAAAACTCTCGGGTGTATTTTAGGGGTGGTCCGGGTTAGTGTCTTGGTTTGTAAACCTGGACCATCCCTTGTAAAAACTTTCTGTCGTGTTTTCATGCTAGTCCGGGTTTGTGTTCTAGTTTGCAAACCCGGACTAGTTACAGTATAGAAATTTATATAAGTTTTTGAACTTGTTTCAATTCCAAACTTCTAAACTCTTCCCCAATATTCCTACATATAATCTAGCATATTTTAGCATTGATTAAGCACTTTAAACTAGCTAATCCACCTCTATCCAAATCTGTTACAACACACACTCCACTGTTACATTTTTCTTCCACAAATGCTACAGATTTTTCCTTAAACCTTTACCATTCACTACTCCCTCTACCAATGCTTCTCCAAGCATTCTAAATTCATTACTTTGCCACTCTAGTTCTCCTCATTACCTAGACCCTCTTCAAATCCGTTTTCAAGGTACTAAACCACTCACTTAAACTCTCCAAACACACATAGTTATTACCTAGATAGTTTTCTTCTCTTACACAACTAAGTCCTCCTATTTCCATACAAATTTGGGTAGAGGTTCCCCTATATTCTTAACATTGCCCACATACATTTTCAGCTCACCCATTCATTCCAACTCCCAAATCAAGTCACACATCATTCTTCACAATATACCACAATATTTTTCCTGCACATACACATACATTACCCAATGTTTACCCAAGCTTTTAACCATCTTTTAGACTTCCAAAACTGTTACATTCTCTTCCTCATTATACTACAATATACTTACTACTCATTACCATATACTTTACACATTTCCAATACCCAAAATCTGTTACACTACACAATGCAAAACTAGCTCAAGGTAATGCATTTACCTTGTGATTTTTTTGTTCCTCTTTCTTTCTTCTTCTTTCTTCTTCCCTCTCCTTTTCTTTTCCTCTTTTCCCAACAGCTATGAAGATTCAAGCTCTACACTACAACCCATTACACACCACCATTCAATTCTAATAGCCCTAGATTATATTAAAGCTTTAATGCGTATTTTAGGTTTAGAATTTTCATTACCTTGCAAGGGTGTAGGTGATGCTTAGGATAGCTCAAGAACAATGTTTCCTCTCCTCCAACAAAGCCCAAAATCGGCTAGAGTACCAAAACAACCAACAAGGTTTTAGCTTAATTTCGTTTTGCCCTTAAAGGCTAGAAAAAGATGGAGTTTCAAGAAGATTTTTACCTTAAAAGAACAAGGAGAAGAAGGTGGTGCTAATGGTAGTCTTGAAGCTCCAAATGGGGCATACCCATAAAAACGAAAGTTCTCCTTTTCGATTTTTGAAAAGAGAGAAATGTTCCTCTTGATGAGAGGATTCTAATGGTATAGTTTTTATAATTTTTGGAGCAAGTTTGGGCACTTAACAAGAGGAGAGAAGGGAGCATTTTTGTGGGTTGCTCAAAAGCTCCATTGTTGTCAGGAAGAAGGAAAAGAATAGAGAGGATGAGTGGGTTGGGTGCTGTACGTGAGAAGAAATGAGAGGGTAGGAGAGAGAGAGTGTGAGAGTGGGGTAGTATAGGTTTGCTTTTTACTTTTTAATTTCTTGTCTTTTTGCAATTGAAAAGGGAATTAAGAGGGTGTGTGGGGGATATAAAATCGGACACACACAGCCCCCATGTGGGTTTTGAAATTCTTTTTACATTATTGGACACATAAGTTTTGGTTATTTATGTTTCTACCCCACAACTTCCCGTTTTTGACAGTTTTTACCAATTTCTCGTTTTATTGATTTTATTGGTTCTAAAGCTTCACTAATTTTATTAATGATTATTTAGTTGACCAAAATTGTTACGAGTCTATTTGACCCGCTTAAAGACGCGTTTTCCCCGGTTACCTCGAAAAACGCGCTTTAATGTTCATTAGTGTTTTTAATCCATTTTAAGGATCCGTTTTCTTCGGGATTTGTTCCCTACTATTTATTTAGGCTTAATTAAGCCTTTATAATCCATATAATGCGTTAACCGAGGCCTCATACCTCCTATGGTTATTTAACGCTTATTTAGCGTTTTTCGCTTTTTAAGCATTTCTTCATTTCTTTTGGATTTATTTTTCCTTACCAATATTACTTAGGCGTCATTAGGCCCTTAAATACGTATTAGATAAATTTTAATCCCTATATTAAGTTCGGGGTATTTCAATTATCAACCAAGATACCTGGTAAATTATATCATGAATGATGAAGCAATGTGAGGTAAGCTAACCTACACATGGAACCTAGATTGAAATAAAACATCTCCGCATTAGGAAGATAATGATACTGCGTATGCTACGCCAACCATCATATACACGAACGGAGGAAACCCTCAGTGTTCACGCCATAAGAAAATGGTGCCAATGATAATGGCAATAAGTAAAGAGGAACTACCACAGGAACAGAAACAGTAAAAACAATGTTGTACGATGAGTAAGAATACGGTGCGCAACAAGCGACCGCCATGAGGAAGTGACAGAAATAACACGGAGTATAAGTAAGAGACGACAGGTAGAAATATTCTTTCCTATCACATAAGTGACTTACTGTCAAGCGTTCACGCCTCTGCACTCTGTATGACTGAGTGTTTTGGTATTGCACTTGTGCAGCTAATGATCTAATGCGATGGCTAGGGTATGGAGAATGTAAACTGTAGTAAACCCTTCTTTTCACCACAAACATGGCATAAGCCAGTCAAGCATTCTTAGCAACAGACCGTGCGGCCTAAGGCCAAAGGAGCACGAAGAGTGTGAAACACACTGACAATCACAGTTGTGAATTCCAGGGGAATAAAAGAGTGAAAAGGGACTTAAGAAAGTCACAAGGACCGACGCATAGAAAATGCAAGGTCATACAAGTAAAGAACACTTGTACTGAACCAGGAGAACTGGTATAATTCAGAAGCTATTGACAACAGAGGAAGTACTACAACTAAGTAGTGACTTAACCTCGCCCGACAATAAGTCGGAGGAGCTTAGCGAATGATCGTGGAGGTACAAATAGTGTGTATACTAGATTGCCAGAGAGCTGGTTACAAACCTACAACTCATCGAGTTCAAACATGGTAAAAGAATACCGCATTTGTTTAGTAAACCTTATCCCCATAATAGACGGATAAAAAGGTGATGCATAGCACATTAAGGATAACACGAAGGGTAAGTAACCCGAGTCATCAGGGTCGCGCAGCAGAAGCTAGTGAGCCCTAGCTAGGAGATAATATACCTAGTAAGTATAGCAAAATGGCTATTAATGGATTAAAGCCTAATAGGCTAGAACCGAATTAATGATGAGTTAAATAAACTCATATAGAAATCCTTGGTGCAAAGACTAAACCATTGGTATGGTTAGGATCTCTTTGACCAGAGCATATTGTATAGTATACGGTAGTGAAGCTAAACGCTTCAGTTTGCCCAAACCGATTAAACCAATGTTTAATAATAATAACATATGGTAGATTACGTGGGCGTAATCCCTTTTAAGGGGGGTAGAGCGAAAACCGCCTAACGTAAGTTTGTGAATAAAACACATAAACCATAATGTGCATAGCACAAATGAGAACCAAATTGATGATTGATACTATGTTAAATAAACATAAGTATTCATTCATATTGTAATTATGGTAATTAGGCACGAGAGATGCAAATACCATGGGATGGATATACCTACCCTGTAACACCAGGTAAGAGTATTAATAAAAGAAAAGTAATGAGTATTGGACGGAGCTCCACGAGTATTGTAGCCTTGAAGAAGTAGTACGAAATGAATGAGGATGGTAGATGAATGAAGTTTATGAGTAGTGGAATCGTAAGTAAATTATTTGAAGCAATTGAAGTCAACTAAATCTTATAAGTATAGTATTCCTTAGTTAGAATATTGGAGATGATGGTGAGTAATGGATGGAAGTAGTGAAGGTTGATGAAATGAGCATTAGGTATTGAACCATGGAGTAAAGCATTCGGGAAGTAGAGTGAGGATGATCGATGGAGTGATTCCATCCTTTGGAGATGTATGAATTCGTATCACGACTAGAAAGAGTAAAAAGATAGAAAATGAAAACAACTAATTAATTGCTTGTTTGAAACTGATGTGGGAAGTCGAACTTGATCCTGATCAGATCAAGGGAAACCAAACACAAATTGGGGTGGAAAGATAGTTCAACACTGGTGCTGATCACATCAGGTCGAACGATTCTTGAAGCTCCCCTCAAGTGGTCACAAGAATCACGAATAGGATAAAGTAATGAATGTAACTTGGAACTTGGAGTTGGATGCTTTAGAAATTTCTAATTAGCTGTTGGGAAGGATTTTCCTTAGACTGAGAGTAAGGATTTGGCTAGAAGCTTATACCGGAGAAGATAGTAGTGTAGCAGGTTGTATTATTCCAAGGGCAGCGGGACATAGAGGAGTCCTGTGTCTAGATGACCTGAGTGCCTGCGGGATTGTAATGTGTATTGCATTGCTTCAGGGATAGCTTTGCACTGTATGTATGTATAAATTTTGTAATAAGGAACCGGATGGTTGGTAGTAATGCGGATTGGAGTAATTATAGTAATTGGTATGGTATGGTATGTAGAGACCTGAGTAATGGATTTGGGAATTGTAAGGAGGAAGAAGGTATGGCTTTGGTATTAGACACGTAAGAATGAGTAAGCATTGTAAACCTATAACCTCGAACAACTTTGAGGACAAAGTTCTTAAGGGGGGTAGATTGAAATACCCCGAACTTAAATATAGGGATTAAAATTAATCTAATACGTATTTAAGGGCCTAATGGTACCTAATTAATACTAGTAAGGAAAAATAAATCCAAAAGAATAAATAAACTCTTAAAAAGCGGAAAACGCTAAATAAGCGTTAAATAACCATAGGAGGTATGAGACCTCGGTTAGAGTATTAAATGGATTCTAAAGGTTTAATAAGACCTAAATAATATATGGGAACAACTCCCGAAGAAAACGGATCCAAATAATGTATTAAAACGCTAATAGAGCTTTAACGCACGTTTTTCGAGAAAACCCGAAGACGTGATTTTAAGTGGTCAAACGAACCCGTAAAAATTATAAGTCATTAAATAAATATTATTAAGCGTTTATGAAAGCTTAATAACCAATAAAAATAAAGAAACGAGAAAATTCCGGAAAACGGGCCCGGTTAGTGAACAGTACCTAAACCGGGTAAAATAACGAGCGTTTTCTGTAAAAGACGAAAAACGCTCCAGCTAGTGTAACATTAAGGGGGGGCGGTTTTATCAGTCAAATAACTCCCTCACACACACATGTAATTAGCTAATTAAATAAGAGAGCCAAAAGCAAAAAGTAGTAAAGTAAAAAGCTACTTTACCCTTCCCTCTCACCTCACTCTCACATTTTCACTCACCTCTCTCTTTCCTCTTCCCCCCTCCACCGATTTCTCCCTCCTCTCCCTCTGGTTGGGCGATTTTGTAGAGCTTCAAGAAGCTCCCATGGCAACTCCACCTTCTACCTCATGCTCCATCCACATGTAAGCTCCAAATCAAAAACAAATTACATATTTGAACTCCCCTCATCATCCTCTATCATTCCCTCTTTTCAAAATTCGAAAAGGATGAATTTCCTCTCCATGGGTTTTTCCCCATTGGAAGAGAAAATCACACCATTATGGAGCTTGGAGTCTCCTCTTTCCAATAAGGTAAAAATCTACATGAGAAACTCATGTTTTCTTCACCTTCCTTCATAACCGATTTTTGCCCCATTTGTAATGCTCTATTTTTCTCTCTCTTTGGAGCATAATACCAACCTTGCAATGGTGGTGGATTCACCTTCTTGAACCAAGGGCTAAAACCCCTTCTAAAACTCTCCAAAGGTAAACCCTAGAAATTTCATTTCAAACACTTCAATGAATTGGCATTAATTTAAGGGTTAGTATATTAATTGTAGTGTTTTGTGTTCATTGGGTGATGGGAATGGAGTTTGGCAACTCCATTCCCCACATGGCCGATTTGGGCAAGAAAGGAAGAAGGAGGAGAGATGAGAAAGAAAGAAGGAATTTAAAAGCTCAAGGTAAGAGCTCCTTCCTAATGTTAAGTTCTAATTGCATTGGAGTAATGGGAATGGGTGAACTAATTAAGGAACCCAAAATAAGGTATTAGTAATGTCATTTTGGAAGTTTGAGTATTTGTGAATTAGTATGTGGTTTGTAGGCCTTGGAGCCAAGTATGTTGTGTAAGAGTATTAGTATTGATGTTTGATGGAGTATTGGTGTATTGGGATGGATTTATATTGTGTTGATTGCTGGTAGGACCCTTGTAAGGGTGTGGCTAGATTAGGAATGAATTTGGTGAGAATTGATATGTGTGGCCAAGTAAGAAAAGTAGATGAATTATGGCAAAATTTTGGTAGGAATATGTATATGTATGGATGACTTGGTAAATGGGGAAACCAAGGTGTGTATTGGAGTTAGTAGAGATGTTTAGTAGCTATAGAATGGTAGTGGTAGTATGAGAAGTAAGAAGTACAAAATCTGTAGCAAGGTGTATTAATATGCATTGGAGAAGTTAGGAAAGGTTAGTGTGCAAGAATTGGTAAAAAGAGTGTTGGTCTTGGGTATAGGTATTGCAATGGCTTGGAAATGTATTTGGAATGCTAATGGTGGCATTGGTTGAGAAGTAATGGATGGCAGAATGGAGTTCGAAAATCTGTAGCATAAGAGAATGAAAAACTATTGAAAGTGCTGAAAGGAAGTGAGAAAATTGTATATATTGGTTGATGAATTTAGTAATGGGGTTGGTGAATGAATTGAGGTATTTAAGGAAGCCTAAATGGCACTAAAACGTGTGGGATTACATGTAGGAGGATTGGGGAAACAATGGGTGAAAATGGGAAAGAAAAATAAGGTCTGTAGCAGTGTCCTGCTACCGTCCGACCCACAGCCTGGATCAGACGCTGGGTCGGACATGACTTAAACAACGAAAATAAATCTTTCTGGAACGGTCCGACCCAGGGCCGTGAGTCGGACATGGGTCGGACATGCAAAAAAATTATGTTGTCGAAGTTTCTGACTCCGTCCGACCCAGAGGGTGAGTTGGACGTGGGTCGGACAGGGCTTGGGCAACAGACCCGAAACAATCTGGAATGGTCCGACCCAGAGGTGTATGGGTCGGACGAAATAGTGCTGGGTCGGACAGGGAGAATTTCAGAGGACGAGAATCTACTGGAATGGTCCGACCCAGGGCTTGGGTCGGACGCTGGGTCGGACGACCCATAACTTACAAAAAAAAAACTATAGGATTATAACTAGTATATATTATATATGTATACCCACCTATACATATGTATATATATATATATGTAAGTAAACCATGGATCAGTAAAGAAAAGAAAGTAAATGGAATATAAGTGTAAAGAATGTAAAGACTTAGTAAGTATGAATTAGGAAACGTAAGAGTAATCGAATTAAGTTAATGATAGTTAGATTAATCATTCAATTGTATGTACATCCTAGGATTTGATTTGTGAACACCGGAGGAACGTTGGGATACAAGTACAGCGGTGAAAGGTATGATTTCTTCATGCCCTGTATCCTAATCCGGTTACCCCGATTTGTGTGCTTATTTGATCACCTAAATAAGATAAATGCATGAATCGGACTATATTGCACTTACCTGTGCGTGACTTATGTTGTTCTTGATGTTTATTTCTTGAACACTAGTTTGTATAATTCATGAAACATATAAATGATGAGGAATGGTATTCGAATCTTGTATTGCACTTAAGTATTGTATTGTATTTTGTATAAATGAGTATTGAGCATTGTAATTGTGTATGTGGCTTGTATGAATGACTTCTGCTAATTCCTAACTACCTAACTCCTAACTTAAGTGAGTAAACTGGAATGAGTAGAAGTCCGATATAGCTTCGGCCACTTGTGAGGATGAGGAGACACAAGAGGTTGGATCCGATTCCTGACTTTAAACTGGTCCGCGGCCCAAATCCCTTAAATGGGTAGCATCCCGGATTGGTGAGTCGAGTAAATCCCGGTGGTGGGACGGAGTAGTCCCCGGGCCGGAGGTCCCGACGACTTAACATGAGTAAGAGTAAGAGTAAGTAAGTATGTATGAGTATGAGTATGTATGCGTATGTATGAAGTAACGAGTAAAAGAGTAATCTCCACCCGATTAACCCGGGTGGACCAATGAAGCTAACAAGTATTGTACACTGTGTATGTAATGAATATGTGTATTCGGAAGAAGGTAAGTATGTATTGGATGGTTACATTGTATTCCTTGTATGTAATGAAGTGTATGTATGTATGCCTTGCGGAAGTATTATTGTATTGTGTGTAAGAACATGTATGCATGTATGTTTGTATGAAAATGAACTGCATGTATTCGACCAAGTGGTCGGCGTACCCTCACTAGTACGCGGGGTATGCGGTTATCATGCGCAGTGAAAGCTGACCCCCTAGGGGGAACGTTTTTAGTGTGCAGGTACCCGAAGCGAATATGGTCAAGGTAAGAGACCGGAGGCACACCCTTGTATTTAGAAGCAAGTAGCTTGTGAGGAACGGGTAGTAAGTAGTCTCTTAGTGAGTACGTATGAATTTGGAAGAGGTATTATATCTGTATAAGGATCGTAGTAAACTCGGTATGTGGATTATATTGTATTGTACTTGAAGTATTGTATCGAATGGAAGATTGTAGCATTTATTGGTATACAGAGTATGTATGGTAGGTATGTAACACTCGGGATTCCGGTCCATCAGACCGATGCTGTATGTAGTAGCAGTAGCTTTGTTAGTCACGTGGGTGACTAACGGCATTGTATCACCCACATTATGTAAGTATGTATCCGCTACGTGTATCTGATATGCCAGGAGATTGGACGGTAAGCACTGTATTAATGGTAGGGGTGTTACAGGCAGCAAACAAGATGGAAGATCACCTTCACTTATACATAGGGGATTCAAATATAAAAGCATAATAATGCAAATAGGGCATGTCAGAGAATACACAGATTTTTAGGGGCTATACCCCGTAAACGGACAGAAGTCCAGACAAGATCAACAATACCACCTACGAAGCGCATTTAAGACCATCCCAGAATGATTAGACATTATTTGATCAGAGTCGCGCAGCAGAAGTGTGGTGGTCCCATCAGTTAGAATTACCTACTGAGTCCAAGGGGAATGCACAACGTACTTCACGTATCTTAACCAAAAAATAAAAGTCTTACAGCCAAGAGGCTATCTTTTTAAATTAATCATAAGTCCAAAATTAGAGTGAAGATTCCTTCACTATTTACCGACTAGCTATACTAGTCTAGTCTAGGGTACGGGGGCGTACCCCTCTTTTTAAGGGGGGGAGAGCCTACTGCGTTTTAGCATGGAAGTAAACTTCCGTTGTATTGTTGCATTGTGATTTTAGCATGGAAGTACACTTCTATTGTACTGTGCACTGTGATTTGTATGTTACAAGTTTGACTTTGTGATTCTATGAACTCTTACTTGATGATGTGTACTATGTTACACTGGCATGAATGGATTATGTGTACTACGTTACACTATATTGAAGTTACTTTGTACTACGTGATTATGTGTACTACATTACACTATATTGGAATGACTCTTTGTTGCATGATCTGTACTATGCTACACTACCATGAACGAATTATGTGCACTACGATACACTGCACTAAAGTTATTTTGGTGATGACCTTTCACGTTCATTATACTATATGTTATGATTGAATATATACTACAAACTTAAAAGTAGTGGAACTTGGGACTTGATCCCTAAAATAGAATTGAGTTGTGGATGCTTAGTGGAACTTGATTCCCCACAACCATTTGAACTTAGATATGAGACTTCGGGGCGAAGTCCTTTTTAAGGGGGGTAGATTGAAATACTCCAAATCTAATTAATGCCTTAAAACTATTAAATAATGAAGAATTGATCTACAAATAGATCATTTTAGTTAAGCATGCTAATTTATACATGCAAACGTTACGTAAAATAATATTACTACACGTGCACATGCAAACTCACGCATGCAAACGTCACGTAAAAATAGTCGTCTTACCATAAACGCTAACTGACATAATTTTACTAAACATATTCACGTACTCGTACAAACATTTATGTATGATTATTAGCAAGGATTAAACTCCTTACATAACTAGCTCGAAAGAGAGAGCATCAACAAGGAAGATTAATACGAACGTGTGTACAAACGAGCAACGTAAATATTTTACGAATGCCTAAGCATCTATAAATGCTACAATAAATTTAAATACACATTTAGATAAATGTAACAGCTTATGTTACACCTATTGTATGTATTATGAAAATATAATAACTCATCAAAGGTCAAAGATGCGCACTAAACATCTTGACGAGAAGAACGTTCGTAAAACGCCTTTAAACGTACAATTACGTGCGACCTTGTAATACATGAGTCCTATGACCTTTTAAACTCAAACCAAATGTTCATACCCTCATTATGTGACTATACAAACACAGTCCCTAGGCTATATTCAGTAAAAAACGCAAAACGCTCGGGAGCGCTCACGCACGCCCCTTAAAGCACGAAAAGCCCGGAGAGGTGCCGAGGCGGCACGAACTCCTATATAATTCATCCCTATAGTTCCTAACATCATTAATAATCATTCTAAAGAGAACCCACGAGCTAGGTTCTCAAAATTCAACAAAAACCTCAGGAGGAATTCTTAACGCTCCTTTTTGCACCGGGAGTGTCCCGATAGCCCGAAATTATGTCATGGGTTGATATAACCCCATATAACTCAATGTAACATCTTAATATATCATTATTTACTATAATAAATGTTTATAAACACTTGGGACTCATGAAGACAACTTATTTCCCAAAATATCCTTAGAGCACAAAAACGCACCTTCGGGTGTCACTAAAACGCGTTTTACGCAATTACCTTGTAGTTTTTGACATGCCACGAATTATGAATCTTAAATGGGGATGAATTGACCCTCTAAATAAATTAAAGGCAGTGTCAAACAAGGAGCTCTATAGGGGCCGATTTTCTACCTAAAAACTAGTATAAAATTTGCATTTAAAACTTATAAAATACATAGAACATGGTGACTCACCTTCCCATGTGCTATAATACTTAATGGAAAAAGAATATAGGTCTCATTTGACCTCCATGCTGTCGAAATCCTGCAAGAAAACAAGGCCATGTTAGCTAGACAAAAGCAAGAATTATTAAGGCAAAAAGTAGATCTAGACTTACTTTTTGAATTGTTAAATGCAAGTGACAACTCCATGCTTGTCCAAGGCATGTGAATGCCGATTGAAGAGGCTCCAAACAGCCTTGAATTCGTGGGTCTACATCGGAAGAAGAAGACAAGCTTTAACATTGAAAAATCAAAAGAATAAAACCTTACCTAACTTACCTTGTCATTTAGCTTCCATAATTTCTTCCACCTTGCCTTGCCTTGTAACATGGCCGATTGAGTACCTTAATTTAGGGACTTTGGAACCTAATAAACTAAAGAAAAACATTAAACAAAGACATGACCTAACATGCCAATTATGGGTCCAAAATACACAAAACAAAAATTCCTTCCAAACTAGCCTAAGTCTTACGGTTGCACCTCCAATTCTTTCACACATTGCAACCGGTTGGGTAAGCTCCCCTCTTCTTCTTTCATCTTCTTCCTTTGAAGCTCTTAAGTCCATTAATGGAGATTTAACTTCTATCTTCATTTCTAAGGTAATTTCCCAGCATTTGTCATCAAGTCTTGAAGCAAAATTCTTCCTAGCATATCCACAAGGTTTCGGCATCAAATAACACTCCAAGGAAGTTGTCTAAATCAACATTAATCCAAGGAGCATCTCAAGGTTATCTTAAGGTATTTTTCATGCTTGAAAATCCTTAAAGCACATTTTTATGTGTAACCGAATTCTACATCTTCTAAGGTTCTTTTATTCGTCATTTTCATGAAGGAAAGTTTATTCTTCATTCATCCTAGGTGTGCCGAAATTCTAAGGAGAAAAGCTTAAGGTAAATCTTTGGAAAACTACTTACAAATCTACTTAAGATCTTTGTTAAAGATCTAACTCCTAAACCCCATCCTCTCTTGCATAAAAACCAAAGAGGAACACCATTTACCATTGGAGGAAGCTTGGGAATTCAAGAGGAGTTCAAGCACTTAATCATCCTTTATTAAGAGTAAGTTTACTAAGTAAACCTTTATTGTTTAAAGCTTATTTAAGCTCTTAAAAATTGTATAAAAATTATGTACACCTTCCTAGGTGTTTAAAACCAAAATCATATGGTAACATATACCAAAAATATAATCTATAACATATATGGAAAATATTTACCTTAAGACACATTTTGGTGTCACAAAAATTACCTAAGTTAAATACATATACATGCCGAATGGTCAAGGGCAAATATGCTCTATTTTGAGCTAAAAATCAATCTAAAACATTACAATAATTTTTACATGAGTTATATGACTCATGTGAATTTATGTATAATTATTTTGACTTATAAATCTACTTTTATATACTATATGGTATCCTATTAATTATGGCCGAATTGTTTTGGTGAAAAATAGGTTTTAATGAGCTACATATGTATATAAACTTATATTATATAGTTTGGTGAGTTAAAAATATTTTATTAGTGCTTAAATGGCTAATTAATTAAGTTATGTGGTTAAAATTGTAAATTTTACAAAGTTTGGTGTATATATAATGAAAGCCGAGAGTTAAGGGTACCTTTGGAGTAATTATGATATAATATAAGGTTAGGAATTAAGTTTATGAATTTTAGATGATTTAAACAAGTGTTAAAATAACAATTTATAAAGTTTTGGGCTATTATGTAATTTATAAAAGTTATTATGAAAACTTGGAGTTTAATATGGGGCGAATCCATAATTAAGAGAATTATAAAGTACACTTCCGAAATTAGAGGAATTAAATATTTAAATTATACTCCCTCCGTTCATTAATATCTGTCGTTTTAGGATGTGATTCTTGTTCAAAAATATTTGTCATTCTAGCTTTTTGACACACTTCTTTCCACTTTTACCCCTACTATTCAATATAAAAGTAATTATTATCTAAATTGAAAAGTAAAAAGTAGGGGCACATGCGTCATTGTCCTACTTTTCTTAATAAGTGTACAAGTTTCTAAAATGACAGTTATTGTTGAACAGAGGGAGTAGTTTATAAGTTATGAAGTAACTATTATAAAGTTTTGGGGCTAAATTGTAATTTTTGGAAAGAATGGTGTAAAGCCGAGATTCTTATAAGTTTATGGGTATATTAATGTATTGAGTATAAAATTTGACCTTGGTCAAAATGTTGACCGAAAACTTTGGGTTAAAATGATTTATGACATGAAATATTAAGTTTATAAAAGTTTTAGGGTGATTATGTAATTTATAAGAGTTTAACTATAAAACCGGATCTTATAGGGGAGAAAGCATAATTTGTAGAAATATAAATGTCCACTTGGTAATTAAGCAAATTAAATATTAAAACTATAGTTTATAAGTTAATATGTAACTTATATAAAGTTTTTGAGGTAAAAATGTAATTATGAGAAACTATATGGCATAGCCGAAAATCAATGTGGCTAATTGGTAATTTATAAAAGTTATGGTGTTCAAATAATAAATACCGAATTTTTGGAGGAGGTTTAGTGAATTAATTAATTAAGAAAATAAAACTAAGTATTATGATGTATTTTGGAGTATAATGTAAAGTTTATGAAATAAATGAGGTTATAATATAATAACCAAAAAGTATGTTGTATTTATGGAATTAAAATATTTGTAGGTCCCATATGGATATTTAGGAAATTTAGAAAAGGAAATTATGATTTAAGGATTTATGGAATTAAAACTATATGATATACAAGTACAAGTAATTTACTTGTAAAAGAAATAATATTATTTGGGGTTAGTTTGTGACTAATAAAAGATATGGGAATAATATGCCCGTGCGTAACATGTAAATATAATTTGAGGAATTATTAAGTTGTTATGTTATTTAGGCAATTATATATAAGTATCATAAATAGTACATGTGTATGAAATATATATTTTAGATTTTCAAGTAAATCAAAAGGGAATGAATATAAGGAATTTAATGTGGAAACACCAAATAATATTTGGAGTTATAACATATTTAAAAATAAAGTTAAGAGGAGAATTAATTAACAAATGACCAATAAATGTCATTGATTAAATTATAAATTATTATGTCGTTTGAACAATTGTAAAACGTGTAACGTAAATGGTACATGAATATATAGTTATATACATTAAAGGATTTAGAAATAAATCACAAGGAATAACAAATAAGTTATACATCCAATCATAAGGTAATTATAAGGAATTACCACACAATATAAGTTTTATAAATTAAGACTACATGATTTGGAAATATATAAATACCTTAAAATAATAAGGAAAAGAGGA
Organism: Limonium bicolor; assembly: GCA_023374045.1. Classification (NCBI taxonomy): domain Eukaryota; kingdom Viridiplantae; phylum Streptophyta; class Magnoliopsida; order Caryophyllales; family Plumbaginaceae; genus Limonium; species Limonium bicolor. The sequence continues at coordinate 7,778,650 of CM041782.1, read as the reverse complement.
GAAAGAAACTACCTAAGTATAAAAGGATGAACCTCACATGAGATAACGAATATGAAATCGTTTCATGAATCAATAAAATTATCATAAGAGAGTTACATAAATTAACACTCTCAGTTAATCCTATTCTAGGACTTTGTTTGACCAGACATTGACCGGGAACTAAACAAGTACAATCTACGGTGAACGGTATGGAATTGTTGCAGTCTGCTTTCTACCGGATTACACCGGGTGTGCTATCTGTTGTTTGAATTAACGACCAAGATAATTATATGTAAAATGTTGCATTACTCTTGTGCACTGTTGTGTTACTTTATGTGTGTGATGTTACTAACTGTAACGTGTATGTTCCACGCATACAACACTACATTACCAGTGGATTAAATACCTGCGAATTATTATACCAGGGACTTGTACTCAAGTTTCTCACTGACTTCACTTTATAACGAACGTCGTTATCCTAATCATGATAACTGACAATACACATTACATTGTGTTCTTGCTTAACGTCCTTGTGTGACACCTAACAAATTCTATACTACAAGAAGCGAGGAGCCCAGTTGTTCTGGCCATGCATGCTACAGGAGCTGTACATGTCTCAGGTCGTCTCCTATTCAAATATACATCGCGACGGAAGTTTTGGGTGCACTCTTTGTCCACTCACCGGGACCGTACTGGAATATTATTAAGTTGGGAGGAAGACTGCATTTCTCTCGAGGGTACGATACCCATCTTTTTAAGTACAGGAGTTAACTACGTTATCTTCTGAGGGAATTATTACCACCTACTTGTACGAGAGTCCCATCTCGTCTAAGGGTTTATCATACCCGACCAATTTACTCTATGAAGATAGAGTTTAACGAGGTCACTATACCTCCACTGTTTAATGAACTCTTATGTACATGTTAGTCTCGTTGTGTGGATCTGACTACTATCAAGCAATTACAGAACATCTAACTTGACCTTCTGAAGTCTTGTTTTGTGTGACATGATTGTCCTTGTATGAATGCTTGTTATGATTATGTTATGATGCTTATTTACAGCTTTACAAAAATGACTTGCATGTATACGACAAAATAGTTGGTGTGGCCCAGTAGCTTGTGGCCTGCACGATTTCATACCGGCAAATTATTTTGCTGAGCCGTTTCATGGCTAAACAATTCCAGGTACCTGAAGATAGAAGAGCTCTCCCGACCGAGTGTAGGTGGGGTAGAATTAAGACAGGGATTGTTACTACCGGCATCATTCTACAGTATTGTATTTTTACTATTGGTTTTGTTATTTAAGCGGTTTGTATTCAGCGCTCAGACCGTAGCATTGTAAGTTGTATTGGAGTTAGCCTTGTTAGTCACATGGGTGACTAACGGCGTTGTAGCACCACCCGTTGTTTCGTATATTTTCCGCTGCATTTCTTGCTATCTTTGGGAGCTATCATCGTACATGTTGTGGAGTTTCGGGTTGGGGTGTTACATAACTAGAGTAGAAGAGGATGAAATAAGTTGTGTATTGGAAGCACATTGGTGGGGAACAAGGAGTGGGTAAGAAGAGGCAAAAATCTGTAGCTTGTGAGCTATGAACTAAGTAGTAAATTCAAGGAGAATGCAAGTGTGAAATCTATGAAATTTAAAAATGAATTGAGTAAGAGTTGGGTAATGAATTGGACCAAGGATTTAAAGCGTGATTTAGAGTGTATTAGGGTGTTTAGACATGTAGAAAACATGTGGAGAGATTATGGAATGATTAGGGGTTGATAAATGAAGTTTTGACAGCTTTTTAGCAGGGTCCGAGACTTAGGGGCCGGACCAAGTCCCGAACCAACACGGAAAAAGCCCTGGAAGTTCAAAAATATAGTGGTCCAGGCTAGGGACCCGCACCATGTCCCGGACCAATGTGAAAATATAGCCGTAAGTGTAGTTCTGCTTGGGTTCGGAACTAGGGACCTGGACCATGTCCTGGACCAAGCTCAAAAATTACCCGTATGTGTTTTTAAGGCCTTAAATCATGGGGCATTGATGGGTATTGGTCTTATGTTGTTTAGGACTTGTTTGGTGACATATAAATGTCCTAAGATGTATGAACAAGTGCTAGAAGTGAGTGAGAAGTAAGTAACAAATGTAAATAAGCTTGAAATGTGAGAAGTAAGTAATTGTGCGTCGGGAAACTCTAAAGATTAAAAAAGTTTGGTTAATTATAGAGAATTAACCTTCTGACTCCGTGTACATTATAGGATTCGAATGGTTGGACTCCGAAGTAAAGTCGGGGATCGAACAACTACGGTGAACGGTATGATTTTCTCATGCCCTGTATCCTAGCCTGGTTACTCTGATTTGTGTGCTTTTTGATCACCTAAATAAGATAAATGCACGAATCGGACTTTTACTGCACTTACTTGTGTTTGAGCTATATTGTTCTTGTTGTATTATCTTGAACATTTAGTTTGTATAATTCATGAAATGAATGGATGAGAATGAAGTGTGTGTGCCATGTTGTGTATTGTATTGACCAAGTAAAGTAGTATAGGACTTCTAACTGATTCCTAACTAGTTAACCATTCTAACATAAGAAATTGTAAAATTCGAATGAGTAGAAGTCCGATATAGTTTCGGCCACGTGTGAGGAGGAGGAGACACAAGAGGTTGGATCAAATCCTGGCCTTAATCTTTTCCATGGACCAAACCCCTTAAATGGGTAGCATCCTGGATTAGTGAGCCACCCTAAAGCCCGGTGGTGGGACGGTGTAGTCCCTACCCGGAGGTCACACCGACTTAACATGAGTATAAGTAAGTAAGTAAGAGTAAGTAAGTAAGTAAAGTATTGTATGAGTAATGGTTGACTAGTGCAAGTCATTGACCGCGAGTAAAAGAGTAATGTACACTCGATTAACCCGGGTGTGTAAAGAAGCTAACAAGGCCTATGTATGTATTTGGGAAGTGTACCTCTGTATTCCGGTAAGTATGAATGGTTGACTTGTAATGTCTTCCTTGTATGTATTAAAATGTATGTATGTATGCTTTGTGATGTAGTGCAATACTGTGAATAAAAGCACGTATATATGTATGAGTAAATGAACCGCATGTATTCGACCAAGTAGTCGGCGTACCCTCGCTAGTACGCGGGGTATGCGTATTTCATATGCAGTGTTTCGCTGAGCCCCTAGGGCACTGTATTTATTTTCCAGGTACCCGAAGCTGAGATGGTCGTTGTAAGAGACCGGCTGCTATTCTTAGTTAGCTAGGGATAAATTGTGGATAGTAAATAATTTGTATAAGGCTTGTAGCCTTTGAAGTGTCGGTGTACCAAGGGGTACGCCACTATATATTTGGGAAGTATGTAGATTTATAAGGAATGGGTAGGATGTTAGACTCGGAATGAGTATGTATGAACATGTGGAAAATGTTGTATTTGGTATTGTACTTAGAGAACTCGGTATATTGTATTGTAAGCATTGAGCAGTGTTTGAATGGAGAATTGTATATTTGGTTTGTAAATGTAGTATGGACTGTATTCTTTTAGTACTCGGGTATTCCGGTCCATCAGACTGATGTGTACTGGAAGTAGGCCTTGTTAGTCACGTGGATGGCTAACGACATTGTATCACCGCCGAGGAGTATGGATTATCCTCTGCGTAGTATGGTAGTACGAGGTCATTGGACGGTAATGCCGGTATTAGCGGTAGGGGTGTTACAAAAAATGGTATCAGAGCGAAGTATCGCTCTGATGACTGGAAATACCGAGTTTAGGAAATACCGAGTTAGGAATTAGAAGCTTAGGGCTAAGGGCTGAGTGATAGCGTGAGAGATACGCTAGCTAGGAACCACCGGTGTGTACCGGATACCTACAATACCAGACCCGCCCTCCACATCCCCCGTTGTGTAACTTGGGAAAGAATGCCAGAGAGATGGAAAGTTCTCTCAGACTTGGGGAAACCCGATCTGGCAGTAGTGAAATCATCATACGGTAAACAAGAATCCGGCATATAGTAGATTCCAAGAATTGGAAGTCCCGGAGATGGTTCCCGTCGAACCATAATACCTGCACCTAATAGCGGCCGAATGAATACCCTAACCATAAGGAGACTGCAACTTATGACAACACGGGGCGACATGCTTAGCAGTCGCGAGAACCTGCCTGGTCAAACAGAAGCAGGAAGAGAAGCACCCACCGTGTAAAGAAGCCGAAAAGGAACAGTAACAAAACCTGAGACACAAGTCTGCGGGACAGTAATAGCTAGATAATACCACCAATGGTATACTACCTGACTAAGGACGTTGTCGGGAGTGGTTAACTCCAAAAGTATAATGCCAAGAGGTTACACTACTTGGCTGACATAGCTCAGACAGCTACGAGAACATTAACGGGATATAATCTGACATAACTGCAGAAGTAGTGCCTAAACAAGCTAAGGCACGGTAACCGCCGTAAACGTGTGGGAACGAGCAACAAGGAAAACACAGAACAAATAAATAGGGATCTCCAAGGATTGGAGAAGCACCCTGATCAATGACAGCCATGTCAAACTCATTGAGAAGTTGCTCAAAAGATCTATCAACCCAAGTAAAGGATTAGTGATCAAGGGAGGAGTTAACAAAGCTACCGAATACGCAAGGAAACGTACCGTGACCGGTACAGGTTAACCCAAAAACCACCAGTACCACGCACTTGCCACGGAAAGTGCAGTAATAACAGGATTATTTAGAAAGACCTTTAGCAAACAATAAGTACTTAGTAATATACCGTGACCCCAATGAAGCAACTACAGGATCACACATCCTAAAAACTAGAAGAATGAAACCATGGAAAGGCCTGACAGCCTGACCATTGCACTAAAGGATATACCAGTCAGCGAGAAGCTAGACTCGGTCAGAACTGCCCGACATTGAAATGCTATGAAGATTTTTTTTATTTTCTAAACCCAAACTTTTTTTAAAACCCAAATAATTCTTTTAACCCCCGAGATTTTAAACCAAACCAGAAGTTTCATAAATAAGCTATCATAGGACGATATAAGAGGAGTCGACAACAGAATACTTCACCTAGGTGTGTGGCAAACACTACGAGTGTACAAAAATGAGATGTGGGACGACCGCACTCCGATGGGAGCTTGCGGGCATGACAGGCCTACTTATAGGTTGGTCAAGTAAGTAGCAATGTATCAGTATGGTACCCCACATAGGTATGCAAGTGGTGTACAGAACACGAGAAGTAGTTGACTCCAATCTATGGACCGTAAGTAAGTTCAAACCAGAACAGCTGGACACCTCAGATAATCAAGGAAAAGGAACTTAGCTAGGTAATGAGTATAAAGGAACTCAGAGAATCCATCTAAAGGTAAGGAATGAGGATTAGGAAGTCCAAAGAGCGCAGACTAGTAAGTATAGACATTGGATATGTCTCAAAGACTTCAAGCAAATGCATGATAGCTGGAGCGAATACTCAGCCTAACATAGTAAGGCAAATGCCTAACGTTAACACAAGAAGGTTCAACAAACGGGACGATTTCCCAAGAGCAATCACAAGATTACCATGAAGAATAATCCATCGTCGGAGGAGGTGTTAAACCCAATCAAGAACACTAGGAGAAAGCATCAAAGGTCTACCCTACAATGGGAGACATCGCAACCCTAAACGATTCGATATGTAGTACCGCAAGCAGTATATTAGCTGAACACACTCATAATTGGTAGCCAAATGTAAGGCATAATTATCAACACCCAGGAGCAATCCTTGAAGGGTGTCTGAGTCAACAATAATTGAATGAAGTGTCGTGATAAGAACCCGGGAGCTAAATGAACACTAAATTAGAACACCGAAAGTATTTCACCTGACGGGAAATACCCTAAATCATTAACGGCACTGATTAGTGCCAGATTGTCTAAGGGGCCTCCCATGGGCGGAAGCGTAATGGAATGACCTTGCCATGGAACCCAGTAATACCTCCAACCCTTTGACGGTATACGGAGAAATAGAAACTTGTATAAACAACCTGTAAGGAGCATAGCTCGCAGCAATAAGTCTTAAAAGCCATGAACCAATTACGTCATGTAGATTTAAATGGTTGCGAACCCGCGTTAAATGATAAGAGGAACTGCCGAGAATGGCAAGTGGAGGAATGTTATTTCCTACAATGAGTAGAACAACAATCGAATCGCTCAATTTGAACTCAATATAATAAGTGACTTGGAGTAATGGCTACCTCAATGTCACTGCCACTAGAGCAACAACCCAGTATACATTGACGAGGCTTTTAATTTCCCCTCGTGCCTTCTGTAGCAATGGTAGCGCAGGGGCATAGGAATCGTGATTATGACAACACTGGTCAAATCCACACTTGGACACTACGAGAAATCTAAGGGAAGGTGCCTCTCGTTAACGGAAGACCACCAATGCGGTAATTATGAGAACCCTTAGAAAAGGCTTCCACCTACTATAACATAAAACTTGCACATGTAATTATTGCCAAGAGACAATCGAACGAGGAAAGGAAACCCCAAGAATAGCATGAGTAAGGAAGTTTCGATAGTAATAGTTTAAATGCCGACGAGTAGACAATTAAGAAGTAAACACAGAAGGTGTACAATGTGGACTGTAGAGTAATAACACGCAATGAACGTAGAGACTTGAAAGAGTGGTATACTCCATAGGCAACCAAACAAATGTCGAACAATTGTATGAATGGTGGGAATACGCGAGCGGGAACTAACGTGGTAAACCCACGTGAGGCTTGTGAGTAGAAATAAGCCCTCAACATGGGCTCTCACTTGTCAGAGATGGTATACTCTTCTACTAGAGAACAGGACCCGTAAACCCTTAGAGTTTCCTTGGGATGTCCCAGTGATGTGCATAGAGGAACAAGAATGCACAACCAGACAATATGTTCATTGCCAAGATTGAGAAAGCAATAACCGTCAAAAATAAGCAAGGTAAGTGCGCATGTTGACACATTAGATGACCAACGCTCAAGAGAGCTTATGATCCGATAAACTACTTCATCCTTGATCAACAAAGATACTTGGAAAGTTATATCATGAATGATGAAGGAATGTGAGGTAAGCTAACCTACACATGAAACCAAAATTGAAATAAAACATCTCCACATTAGGAAGATAATGACATTGCGGTATGCTACGACAACCGTCATACACACGAACATAGGAAACTCCCGTTGTGTTCACACCATAAAGGAATGGTGCCAACGGTAATGGCAAGGAGTAAAGGCAAGCTACCACAGTAGCAGAGTCCGTAAAAATGATGTTGTATAACGAGTAAGAATATGGTACGCAACAAGCGACCATTATAAGGATGTAGTTAGAGAATAATATGGGAAATAAACCATGAGCTGGACTCAGTGAAGTTGAGAAGGAGGAATTGGTAATAGACTAGGCGTTAAGGCCCATAGTCTAAGCCATACAACAAAGATCTCACAAGGAACGCATTGTTCATTCCTAATGCAACTGCACAAGGAACTGAAGGTGTATACCTAGTGGATCAACTCGATAAGAGGAATAATAGCTCGGGACAAGAATACCCGATTGCTAAACAATGAACCGTATCAAATACGGGAGACTCACAAATGCAACAGCGAACATGGCGCACACCAGTTTTAGCGTAAATCTAACAATAAGCCATGCGGCCTTTCGGCCAAAGATGCACGAGGAATATTGAAGATGCCAACAATAACGACCTGTGAATTCCACCAGAATAAAAGCACAAGCGAAATCATAAATGCTACATGGATCGATGCGTATGAAATGCAAGATCGTGCAATAAAAGGAAACTGGTATAACACTATATGAGTGAATAGCCAGAAACCAATGATCAAAGGAAGCACTACATATGTGTAGTAGCTCAACCTCAACCGACAACAAGTCGGAGGAACTAAGAGAGTAGTCACAGAAGTATACAACAGTATATACAATAGATTTCCAGAAACTGGATAGAAAATCTGTAAGACAATCAGTTCACGTACGGTAAGAGATACCACGCGCCGGTTGAGAAACCGTATATCTCAAGATAAAAGAGATAAGAAGTAGATGTTTAACACATTTGGAATAACAAAAGAGCGAATTAAGCACTAAAGTTATCAGGGTCATGCAACAGAAGCTATTGGGCCCTAGCTAAAAGGTTAGATACACCTAGTAAGTATGAGAGAATGGCTATCAATGCCTTAAAGCCTAATAGGCTAGAACCAAATTGATTATGAGTTAAATAAACTCCATTAGGAATTCTTGGTGCAGGGACTAAACCGCTAGTATGGCTAAGACCCTTTTGACCAGAATACATTGAATAATAGATCGTAGGGAAGCTAAAACGCTTCAGGATGCCTGCATTGAGTGAACCGGTGTTCAATAATAACTTATGGTAGATTACGTGGGTGTAATCCCTTTTAAGGGGGTAGAGCGAAAAACCGCTTAGTGTAAGTTTCAGGTATAAACACGTAAACTATAATGTGCATAGCACAAATGAGATTTGTTGATGATTGGTATGCATGTTACATAAACATATGCACCCATTCATAGCCTAGTTATGGGTATTACACACAAGTAATGTGAATGTTATGTATATAAAAATATACCTATCTTGTTAACTTGGGTGTGAGTATACAAGGAGAAAGGAGTAAAGGAACTCCTGGGAATGAGAATCACTATAGTATGTGTCTAGTTGACGTGAGACATGGCATTGCAATGCATGAGTTGGTATAAAACCAATGTAGAACCTAGAGGAAACTGAGTTCCCTAGGTGATTGTTTTGAGACAATTGAGAATGAGTAGTGGACGGAGCTCTACAAGTATTATATCTCTTAAAGAAATCGTACGAAATGATTGAGAGTAATTGATGAATTGAGTCCATAAGTAGTGTATTCCTAGGTAAGTCATTGGAACTAAATTGAGGATGACTGGATTCCACAAGTATTGTATTCCTTAGTTAGATTGTTTGAGATGATGGAGAGTAATGGATGAAATTAGCAATAGTCGATGAAATGAGCCCCATACGCATTGAATCTCGAAGTAAAGTATTTGGAAGTAAATTGAGGATGATTGATGGACCAAATTCCATCCTTTAGAGATGTATGAATTTGTAATTATGACTAGGAAGAGTAAAAATATAGAAAATGTAAATAATTGAATTATTTGATTGTTTGAAAGTGATATGGGAAGTCGAACTTGATCCTGATCAGATCAAGGGAAACCAAACACAAATTAGGGTGGAAAGATATTTCAACACTGATGCTGATCACATCAGGGTCAAATGATTCTTGAAGCTCCCCTCAAGTGGTCACAAGTAATCAGGCATAGGATAGATGTAATGAACATAAATTGGAATTTGGAGTTGTTGTGTTTTAGAAAGATTTCTAATTAGTGGTTGCGAAAGGATTTTCCTTCAGACTTGAGAATGAGGATTGGTTGACGCCTATACCAGAGAACAGTGGTGGTGTATCATGTTGTATTACTCCAAGGGCAGCGGGACGTAGAGAAGTCCTATGTCTAGATGACCTGAGTGCCTGCGGAATCGTAGTGTGTATTGCATTGCTTTGGGATAGCTTTGTATTGTATGTATGTATAAACCTTGTATTGTAAAACCAGATGGTTGGTTGTAATGCGGATCGGAGTGATTGTAGTATATTTGCATGGTATTGTATGTAGAGACCTTGAGTAACGGATTTGGGGAATTTGTAAGGATGAGGAATGTATGAACTTTGGCATTAGATATGTCTGAATGAGCGGAGATAGTAATCCTTCAACTTCGAACAACTTTGAGGGCAAAGTTCCTTAAGGGGGGTAGATTGAAATACCCCGAACCTAACTATAATGATTAAAATTAATCTAATATGTATTTAAGGGCCTGATAGTGCCTAAGGAATATTGGTGAAGGAAATAAAACCAAAAGAAAAGAGAAAATGCTTAAAAAGTGAAAAATGCAAAAATGAGCGTTATATAACCATAGGAGTTATGTAACCTCGATTAGGATCCTAGGTGGATTCCTAAGGCTTATTTATGCCTAAATAGTATGTAGAAACAATTCCCGAAGAAAATGAACCCATAAAATGGATTAAAACCACAAACGAACCTTAAAGTGCGCTTTTCGAGGAAACCGGGAAAACGTGACTTTAAGCGGGTTAAATAGACCCGTAATAATTATATCCACTCAAATGTCTATAATTAAACCTTAGTGAAGATCTAGGACCACTAAAATTAATTAAACGAGAAAATTCCGAAAAACGGGTTCCGGTAAGTGAATAGTGTAAAAACGGGAAGTTGTGGGGTATAAGTGTAAATAGGCAAACTAACTTCCCCCTTTGTAAATAAAAATCAGAAAAGTAAGGTGTGTGTGAGGCTGCCGATTTGTTCCCCCCCCTCTCTCTCTTTACTTTTTCTAATTCACTCAAAGACAAACTATTAAAGTAAAACAAGTACAAAAGTAAAAGCAAGTCTCTCTCCTATCCCCTCTTCCCCTCTCTTATGATTTCTCACTCCCTCTCTGAACTCTCTTCTTCCTCCCCAGAAGCCATGGCATTTTTGAAGCCCTCCTCACCAAGCTTCATCCTCCTCCATTGTTAGGTGCTCTAACCTAGCCCAAATTCAACAAAAATTGCACCTTTGAACTCCTCTCCTCTAGGAGAGTATTCCTCTTTTTTCAAAAATCAGAAACACCACTTTCATCTCCATGGGTGTACCTCTTTTAGAGCATGAAGAAGGCCATCTTGACCACCCATACCTCCTCATTGTTTTAAGGTAAGAAGGAGTCTTTAAACTCATCTTTTTCTAGCTCTTTCCCTTGCCAAACAAAGCCCAACGTGGACTCTTGTTTTTCCTTCATTCCAACCGGTTTTGAGTGTGCATATTGGGAGCTAGAACCTCATCTATTTGCTGTCCAAAAATCCCACCAATAGGCCTAAGGTAAATACCCTCTTATGAACCCTCAATGTGTATTAAAATTCTAGGTTGGTGAAGATTAGTTTCTAAGTTAGTATGGTGGCATGTATGGCTGTAGTATTACCAAGTTGGTGAGAAAAGAACAAGAATAAGAAATAAAGGAACAAGGAAAAAGGAAGAAGAAAGGAGGAAGGAAGAAGAGAAAGAAAACTAGCAAATTCAAGGTAAATGAGATAACCCTTGAGCTAGATTTGTATGTAGTGTGGAAACAGAATTTTAAGGCTTATGTAAGAGGAGATTTCATTGTTATAAGTATTGGCTACGTTGCTGTACATTAAGTAAATGATTGAGGTATATTAGGTGTGGGATAAATGATAGTAAAAGGCTTGGAAGCCAAAGGGAGGTAAGTGTATATGTGCAGGATTTTTAATGTATCACTAGTGCTTGAAATAATGTGGATATTGGTAATTGCTTAGTTGAGCTGAAATATGCATGTGGGCAAAGTTAAAATTATAGAGGAACCTCTGCCGAAATTTACTTGGGAACTAGGTGACATAAGTGTTTTATGAGCAGGAGAACCTAGGGTGACTAGGTGTGTTTTAGAGTAAAGTTTGACAGCTTTTTAGCAAGGTCCGGGACTTAGGGGCCGGACCAAGTCCCGGGCCAACACGGAAAAAGCCCCGAAAGTTCAAAATATAGTGGTTCGGGACTAGGGTCCCGGACCATGTACCGGACCAATGTGAAATATAGCCGTAAGTGTAGTTCTGCTTGGGTCCGGGACTGGGGACCGGACCATGTCCCGAACCAAGATCAAAAATCACTCGTATGTGTTTTTAAGGCCTTAAATCATGGGGCATTGATGGGTATTGCTGGTCTTAGATGTTGTTTAGGACTTGTTTGGTGACATATAAATGTCAGAAGATGTTATGAACAAGTGCTAGAAGTGAGTGAGAAGTAGTACAAATGTAAATAAGCTTGAAATGTGAGAAGTGAGTAAATTGTGCGTCGGGAAACTCTTAAAGATAAAAGAGTTAGGTTAAGTATAGAGAATTAACCTTCCGACTCCGTGTACGTTATAGGATTCGATGGTTGGACTCCAAAGTAAAGTCGGGGATCGAACAATACGGTGAACGGTATTATAATTTTCTCATGTCCTGTTCCTAACTGGTTACTCCAATTGTGTGCTTATTGATCACCGAAAATAAGATAAATGCACGAAATCATACTTTAACTACACTACTGTGTTTGAGCTATATTGTTATTGTTGTATTATCTTAAACATTGAGTTTTTATAATTCATGAAATGAATGGATGAGAATGAAGTGTGTGTGCCTTGTTGTGTATTGTATTGACCAAGTAAAGTAGTATAGGAATTCTAACTGATTCCTAACAAGCTAACCATTCTCTCATAAGAAATTGGTAAATTGGAATGAGTAGAATTCCGATTAGTTCAGCCCACGCGTGAGGAGGAGGAGACACAAGAGGTTGGATCCAAATCTTGGCCTTAATCTTTTCCAGGGACCAACCCCTAAATGCGTAGCATCTGGATTAGTGAGCCACCCTAAAGCCCGGTGGTGGACGGTGTAGTCCCTGCCCGGAGGTCACACCGACTTAACATGAGTATAAGTAAGTAAGTAAGAGTAAGTAAGGTATGGTATCAGTAAGGTCTTGACTAGTGTAAGTCATTGACCACGAGTAAAAGAGTAATGTACACCCGATTAACCCGGGTGTGGAAGGAAGATAACAAGCCCTGTGTATATATTTGGGAAGTGTACCTCTGTATTCCGGTAAGTATGAATGGTTGACTTGTAATGTCTTCCTTGTATGTATTGAAATGTATGTATGTATGCTTTGTGATGTAGTGTAATACTGTGAATAAAAGCACGTATATATGTATGAGTAAATGAACCGCATGTATTCGACCAAGTAGTCGGCGTACCCTCGCTAGTATGCGGGGTATGCGAATTCATATGCAGCGTTTCGCTGAGCCCCTAGGGGCACTATTTTTATTTTCCAGGTACCCAAAGCTGAGATGGTCGTTGTAAGAGACCGCTGCTATGCTTAGTTAGCTAGGGATAAATTGTGGATAGTAAAGAAAACTTGTATAGGCTTGTAGCCTTTGAAGTGTCGGTGTACCAAGGGGTACACCACTATGTATTTGCGAAGTATGTAGATTTGTGAGGAATGGGTAGGATGTTAGACTCTGAATGAGTATGTATGAACCTGTGGAAAATGTTGTACTTGGTATTGTACTTAGAGAACTCGGTATATTGTATTGTAAGCATTGAGCAGTGTTTGAATGGAGAATTGTATATTTGGTTTGTAAATGTAGTATGGACTGTATTTCTTTTAGTACTCGGGTATTCGGTCCATCAGACTGATGTTGTACTGGAAGTAGGCCTTGTTAGTCACGTGGATGGCTAACGACATTGTATCACCCGCCGAGGAGTATGGATTATCCTCTGCGTAGTATGGTAGTACGAGGTCATTGGACGGTAATGCCGGGTATTAGCGGTAGGGGGTTACAAAGGTCATGAAGTGGGCCAGTAATTCGTTAATCGCCACTGGACTCTACTTCGTGGCAGCCTCACTTAACTTTTTAGCAATTTCTTCAACCCCTCTGTTTCTGAGTTCTCATTCATCCTTTTATCTGTATCTGGCTCTGTCTCTTTTGTGTCATGCTTTTCTTCTACTCTTTTGTATCTGTGGAGGAATCATCATGATCGTCAGTACTTTCATCTTCAAAACAGAGGTAGCATCTGTCTTAGCGAATTGGAAATTTTTCTCAGGTACGTATTATAAGTACTTTTGTGTTTGAATTGGTAATTTAACTATTTTTGCATGTTTGGATAAGTTTAAATGTGTGTACTTAATTGCTTTTATAATTCTCGTGTGCAGCTTGTTAATTTCTTCTTAATACAATGACATACTTATTCACAAGCCGATCTGAAGTTTGTCAAGGAGCACACATGTGTAGAAAGCACTAAATTGATCAGAAGAAGTCATGAGTTGTAGCTATCTTTTCTTTTTTCAAATGGTTTTATTGTTATGAACTTGAACCATTTTTAGTAGTTTGGTTAACTAGTTACAAATGTTGTAAGTTGATTGGTACTACACTTAAGCCTATGTGCTGGTATAATGCAAAAAAACAAAGACTATTGCATATCTGTTAAAATTCACCATTTTGGTTGATCTGGTATGGTATATATAATGCAAACAGGTTGTGAATGGCAATTTGTGATCTGTAGCGCGCATTTTGTGTTATGCGCAGGGGTAATAAATTGTATAAAAATAAAAAATATAAAAAAGGATCATATAAGAAAAACACTTATATGTATAAGCGCTTCTTATACTCTCGCGCCAAATGTCATAAAGAACGCTTATGAATATAAGCGTTTTTATAAAACGTCATAAAGAATGCTTATATTAAACAAGCGTTTTTTATGTTCACACATAGAACGCTTCAAGATGAAAACGTTCTTTATGCCTCGTAGATTCCCGCCGCCTTACACACCTTAAAAAATGCTTTAGCAATAAGCGTTCTTTTAAATTTATGTATAAAAACGCTTACAACGCGTTCTTTAAGAGGTTCGACCATTTGCGTCGCTGGCATAAAAAGCATTTAAAAACATTCCATAAGACAAATATAAACATTGTTTATTCTTTTTTCTCCAACAGTGTCGGTATATGCATGTACGTAAACCAGTACTTTGAGGGATTACTAGAGAGCGTGAATCGTCACGCTAGCAATTACTTCGGTGAACAGTATGTTAATTGTGTGGTCTGAAGGTCCTAAGGTTTTCCTGGTCCAAACGTTGTGTGTTAATTGTTTAAGAGTGATATCTATGATTTATGCATGTGATCATGTGAATTATATTACTCAACACCATTGCGCTTTATTTTACGCGAATGTCTATGACTGGAAGTTTACACATCTAAACTCGAACATGACTTAGATGACCTTTAGGTATCATGTGAACCTAATTGGCAGTCAAGTATTGTAGTCTTAAACCTAAAGATTTGATCTTAGGTTAATGGTTAAAAGAACTTAGTTATATGATGGTTTGGAGGAGGAACCCCAGTTAGTCTTGACTAACTGGTTGCGCAGCGTGATCACTACGAGAGACTACTATCAAGAGTCGCTCAAGGAAATTCATACTTCCACATTCGATGATGGTAGAGGGCACTACTGTTGGTGCAGGCTTCAGCCGAATTGGACGCCTTCCAGGCAAATGAGAAGTCCAGGACCAAGGGTCAGTAGGCAAATGGTTCCATTAATTGGGGCCCAGGGACTACTGTACAGTGTTATCAAGCACTATCAAGTTATTAAGGGTTTTCCTAACATGACACCCGAGGTAGTAATTAATTAAGAGAATTAATGGCTAGTTAAAGAATAACGGGCCTTAAGGCCGAGTAAAGAGAACGGTTTAGTTAAACGCGTATCTCATTTGGTATTGTTTATTAATCCATTGGATGATTGGGTGGTGATATTGTTGGATGATCTCTTGTGTGCATATATATGTATTACAACTAATTATTGTTAATTGTAAATTGGAAAGCATGAAATGAAACCGCATGTTAAGATGGCTAAATGACCTAAGGGATCTGACTGATTCTAAGATTATGCTTTAGCATACCAACATATAGTTTGTTGAGCCCCTTGTTGGGTCCAACACATTTCAAGTTGTTGATCGTATCACGAAGCCGGAGTGCGGGATGCTGGGTAGTTAGCATCATTTTTGTGTATCGAACTTTTGGAATTATTATATATTCGTTATGGGGTTTCGAATGTATTTGGAGTAAGTTGCTCACTGTTCAATTTTGGATTGGGTTGTATTTTGTGATTGATCGGTATCTAGTCATCACAGCAGCTATGTACGATGTTTAGTTTGATAGAATGAAGTAGTCTAGTTACTCACAAGGGTGAGTGACGGCGTGTAACACCAAAGCGAATAGATAGTTTAATTTTCCGTTGTGAATTATGTCTTTAATTATGCTACGACATACAATAATACGAGATTAGGATTAAGGGAGTTACAAAAGTGGTATCAGAGCAGACTACCGCTCTGATGATGTGATACTGAGTCAAGGACAGTGAGCATAGGAATGTTGGGAATTCGGGAACGTCTATGAGGATTCGTGACTTAGAAAAGTCTTAGGAATACCTTTAATGTTTAGAAAATCAGCCTTATTGGCACATTTGTGATTGTGAATGCAATTACGGTATGGTACCGAGTAGTAATGATAGTTTACCATCCTATAGACGTCGAGATCGAGAAGTGGTACGACCGTGGAGGCGGCAGAGGGTGTGGTGGCGAGACCCTAGAGCATGTTCCAGAGATACCGGGCTTGGCAGCGGCCATGGCTGCCTTCGCAGCTCAGTTGGGGACACAGTTTGCGGGAGCCATACCCCACCCACCATAGCCCAGAGAGACCAATTGGCTGAAGAGCATAGCTGATGCATGAGTACCGACATACTCGAGAGAGCTGGACCCAGCCTTACTAGAGAAGTTCATTGTGGAGCACTAGAAGGCATTTCAAGCTGTACGGGTTCCTGAGGATCAGAAGGTTGACATCACAGCTTTCCACCTGAAGGACGCTGCAGACATTTGGTGGCGGTTGGTCGAGAACCACCACAGAGCTACATCGGGATTTGATTGGATAGCATTCGTGCAGGTGCTTCGGGACAAGTACTACCCCGAGCACCTGAAACAGAGGAAGCGTCAGGAGTTCGAGACTCTGACGCAGGGGAGTCAGATAGAGGACGAGTATTATGCTTGGTTCATCAGTCTACTGACTTCATCCCGGGAGTTCACTACACAGATATAGTGAAGATCCAGAAGTTCAGGGTGGGTTTGCAGTTCCGCATCCAAGGTTTCATGGAGCAATATGCTTCACCTCTATTTAGGTAAAAAATACCTAGAGTACTTTCACCTATTGAGAACTACCTTACCATACAAAAACTCATCAATGAATTATAGGAGTGCTATGACGCCGCGTCGGAGACCGAGCTGATGCTTCAGACTCGAGATGAGGCCCGGGGAAGAGAGAGGAACCCCGAGGGCAAGAATGGGGGAGCGACTTCTAGCAGCCATGACAAGCGGGGAGTAAGAAACCTTTAAATGAGAATTGTTTGCTTACTTACAGCTTAATCCTTAAATTGATTACTAACCCTAAAACCTTCAACAGGAAATTCTTCAGTAAGAAGAAAGGGCAGCAGAACCACCAGGGTCAAAAGGTGAAGGAGCAGACTCCTCGCCTGACCGGTCCCGCTATTGATGCCCAGCCGCTTAGATCTACGCCACCCAGGGAAAGGAGACCCACTTCTTATCTTAGTAAATAATTCCAATTAAATACCATTCCATTACTAACCAGAGTTATATAACAATAGGCACTAAGCCACCCCAGCGCCACTTCTTCTGCAAGCGCTGTGGGAAGGACCACCCTGGCGTCGACTGTTCGGGCAAGAAGGAAGAAGGTGGAGTGCCGCTACTGCAAGCGGGAGGGCCACAGAGAGTACGAGTGCTACTCTAACCTTGAGATCCGGATGTACAAGGGCCCAGAGGCACACCGAAAGCCCCTGCTACTGAGTCAGGCGGACCACGAGGGGGTCAGACGCCATAGTACACTACCTATACCAGTGGTCCGACCCGGCAGCCATCCACATCCACACATTAGAAGGGCAAGGAGGTCACCACGGGATGAAACACCCTCTATTCATTGAGAGCTTCAGGCGCTGAGGCTAGCACCCAGCGCGATACCGGTAAGCCTAAAACCTAAACCAAAAGCATGCAGCATGACTGAGTGTTTACAGCTTTCAAGCCATGAATCTTATATGTTAAGTGTATTTGGTAAAGAATTTAAATTTAGAGGAGCCTAACTTAGGGAACCTTCACCTAATAGGACACTTTGATATCTGCTACCCCATACCTACGAGACCGAGATCCACCCAAACTTTGAGCAAAGAGCGGGAATATCCAGTCGGAGAGTGCCAAGTGCTTCAACCCTACATGATACTACTCAAACAATACCTAACCCTAGACTAGTAAATAGCCATTGTAAATGATTGTAGACCTTGGGGACGGGGTGAGGAGGATTTTATGTCCGGCATACGAGAGTGGGTCAAAACTTAAATTGTACATGATGTGTATGGGTAAGGATTGGGATCCATAAACTAGGGCATATCAAGATGTAAGAAGGATAGATGGAGCAAGAGTGCCTAGGATACCCGATACTTTTCAAACCTTAGTGACGGAAGCGGTCAAAATTGCACAGCATTTAGAAGCAAACCCCATACTAGACATAAAAGCTGAAATTTGTATTATGAACTTCTATGAAAAAGGGGGAAAACTTGGGTTGCACAGGACCGCGACGAGGCACCCGAGTCAATCACCAAGGGAGTACCAGTTGTATCATTCTCCATTGGAGATGATGCCGAGTTCCTGTACGGTGACCAAAAGAGGATGGACAAAGCTCGCAAGACTGTTTGGAAGTCAGGGAGATTGTTGATTTTGTGACCAAAGACATTAAGTTAAATATCTGTTATTTTATGCAATTTTACTACTGAAACCCCTTGTTTTTATCACCATTTCCCCCCCTTTATGTATTTAATTGAAGATCTTTTCTGATGTTATTTGGGATGTTTAAATATTTTGTGCGGGAGGAAATCCTATTTAATTCTATAATTCCATTTCGCCAGGGGTAGATTCAAAAGTTATTGAGAAGGTAGTTGAAGACAGACAGTAACTCTAGAGTCTTCCAAAATTTATTGATGACAAAAGTAAATTGAAGAGATTAACTTAAATTCTGAATTAATGAAGGGCCTCCATTTACTTCGTGAAACCGAAGGAGGAAATAAAATGAGTCATCAAGGAGCAAACAAAGAGTCTTCAATTAGACTTATAAATAAGGAAGACTTTAACCGAGAAATAGGGCGACTCATCTTACCATCATCTCCATCCATCCATTCACACAACATCAGTTCACTCATGTTTCTACCTTTAGATTTAGGTTTAGTTGTTTCCTCTATTTATTTTGCGAAGATGTCTGGATAAAAGATCAGACTCTAGGGAATGGTTATTGTAGTTTGAGATGATTTTGTAATTCCTTATAATTTGAGATATTTGCAGATTGGTTCATATTAATTTATTCCTTAAGCTTTTCAATGAAATTCTAGACTTTGTTGAGTTGCATTGCGAATTCTTTTATGATCGATCGGGTGATTAAAGGAAAGGTCAATTTAATATGTTAACCCGTGGAAACTGAATCTGATTGACTAAGTTGTTCTTTCAGGTGCAAGAATAAAATTCCTCATGCTTATCCATCTGCATGTGTTGTGTTATCTCTCTTGATTAGAATTTGCACTTTCTAGTAGATGCGCTCTTTAGAGACTAGAGGATTTGTCCTTAAGATAATTTTAGGAATTTGCCAATCTATGTCTCAAATTAAATAGAGGGATTGCAAGATCTATCAAACGTAAATAACTTGAACCCGAAGTTCCGTCTTTCCATATTAAATTTCTCATTTACTTATTTTTATGTTTTATTCGATTTAGTTTAATTAGCTTCACCAAAACAATCGACAACAACCCCCTCAATTTCCAGTTATTTTCTAGGATTAGATTTACTCTTTTAGTCCCACGGTTCGATTCCGGTTACTTTGCTATTTTTCTATCTTTAATATATGACGGAATTTTGCAACCTGAAGGCTTTTGATTAATTAATTTCTAGGTTTATTTTCTTAGTTTTTACTAGATCAAAATTCCCGTTTGCATTAAACACCGCCCCACTGACCTTAGTCAATGCCACACATTTGAAACCCGGACGATTAAATTTGACGTTTAGACAGTATTGATGTAATTATGGAGTTAGTATGTAAGAATCACTATGAATTGAAAATAGCATTTTGGAATCCTTGACATATGCACTCCAATCGTACTGTCTTACGAATTATTAACTTCGGGCTGTAAGCCCAAGGAGGAGGCCATTCTAAAATCTTGAATATGGCGGCAAGGATAAGGAAATAAAGGGAAGGAAATGACAAGAAGAGGAAACATCATCAATGTAAGTACATCTTAATGCGGTACTAATAAAGGCGAAAACCACAGGTACTTTCACTGTAAATGGCGTGAGTGCATCGATACTGCTCGATTCAGGGGTGTCTCACTCCTTCATATCCTCTGCTATGGCGAAGAAGTTGGAGACAGCCCCTGAGCCTCTCTCAGATTTCCTAGTAACACTACCGACGAAGGAGAAAGTGAGGTGCACAGGACTTTATACGGGACTCCAGTATTATTATGGTTGAGGACTTTCCCGCATATCTGATAGAGTTTGAGGATTTGGGCTTTGATATCATCATCGGCATGGAATGTCTACAGAAGTACAAGGGCCGAATACATTGCGCAGAGCATATATTATTGCTGAAGAGCTGAAGGGCAAGACAGTCTCTTACCGCACAGTACCCTCAGAGAGCCGACTTTCAAGCTGGTATCCGCCTTGACCTTGATGAAGAAGGTAAAAGGGGCAACCAGCTTATCTATGTTATGTCCAGGACATGAGACACGAGGAACAGACGAAGTCATACATCCTAGTTGTATCCGACTTTCCTGATTTGTTTCCTGAAGAATTGCCAAGTATGCCACCTGAGCGAGAAGTTGAGTTCTCCATTGACTTGATACTGGGTACGAGGCCTATTGTCAATGCGCCATACCGGATGGCGCCAGCGGAGATGAGGGAGTTGAAGATCCAGTTATAAGATCTGTTTGACAAGGGCTTTATCAGACCGAGTGTGTCACCATGGGGAGCACCAGTTCTGTTTATGAAGAAGAAAAGACTGCAGCATGCGACTCTGCATCGACTACCGTGAGCTTAATGCAATTTCAGTGAAGAATAAATACCCGTGACCTCGGATCGACGACTTGTTTTCGAGAGTTGAGGAGGTTTCGGTTTCTCGAAGATTGACCTTAGAATCTGGTGGACCACCAGATGGATAGAGAGACATACAGAAGAGGACTAACCACGAGACGGGACTACTCAGAGAGCAGCTACTGTATTTGAAGTATTCTCACGACATGATAGGTGACTGATTCTCAGGATCAAGCATGAAGACATCAAGGATGAGTATCTCAAAATGCAAGAGAGAGAATTGTGAGTGCGAGAATTCAGTGTAGGTTCTAGGGAAGTATAGTGTGAACGGTAGATCTGGCTGAAGCAATGTGTGAGCGTTTCTAGGGCTGTAAGTATCTGGCCATAGTATCAACGACAATGAAGAAGGCGGTCCAAGACTTGGCCTTTAGAACAAAGACAGTTTGTTCAGACTCTCTCCAAGTTCTTGCGTATAGCTGGTTACACAGAAGTTTGTGACAGGACTCTCCACTGGCCAAACCAGTGAGTTAGTTTGATGAAGAAGGACACTCCTTTGTATGGATAGAGGATTTGTGAGCGTTCCTTCTAGACACTGAGGACCTACTAACGTCGGCGCCCATACTCACCATTCCAGAGGGGACCGACGGGTTTGAAGTGTACTGCGATGCCTCAGGCACTAGGTTAGGGTGTGTACTCATGCAGCATGGCAAGGTTGTTGCCTATGTCTCCTGTCAGCTGAAGAAACATGAGGAGAACTATCCAACACACGATTTAGAGTTGGGAGCAGTAGTCTTCGCATTGAAGATCTGGCGCCACTACTTGTACGGGGTTACAGTTACAGTTTACTCAGATCATAAGAGCCTCCAGCATCTTTTCACTCAAGGAGCTAAACATGAGACAGAGGCGATGAGTCGAGTTTCTCAAGGACTACGACATCGATCTCAGGTACAAGGAGGCCAAGGTGAACGTTGTCACCGACGCCCTGAGCCGTAGAGCTCATTCTTTATTTGCCATGCCAAGGGACAGCAGTCTTGTCGAGGAAGTACGTTGTGCTCAGAGTACCGACCAGTACATACATACTATCAGACACCAGTTGACTGACGGTATTTTCGAGAGGCAAAAATACGATTTTACACTCAGTTAGGATGGGTTAATCAGACTGAATGGTTTGTGCATTCTAGAATCCAGTCCCGAACTGAAGGAGAAGATATTACGGGAAGCTCATTGTTCTTCCTTATCTGTCCACCCAGGATCATCTAAGATGTACAAGATCGGAAGACACACTTTTGGTGGAGCGGTATGAAAAAGGATGTAGCGGGATTTGTAGCCCAATGTATGACATGTCAAACGGTAAAGTTCGAGCACCAGAGACCGGGCGGGTTAGTACAGCCGATGCCCATTCCATATTGGAAGTTTAAAGATATATACATGGACTTCGTGGTCGGTCTTCCACTAATTAAGGGAGGTACGAACATGATATGGGTTATCATCGACAGACTGACGAAGGTGGCAAAGTTTATTCGTATCAAGGACACCTGGTGTGAGCCTCGATTTAAACCCTACCCTATGTTGATTGAAGCTGATTAGGATCTAACCAAGTTTTAGGTCCACTTTTAACCTAAGTTTAATAACTATGCCATATAACATTAATTATTAAAACCTAAGCTAGCTCACTGGAACCTATTATGAGTCGCCACATAATTTTACCTAGATCAAATTAGGAAAGGAGAATTTGGGTTTGCGGACTTGGTATACAACTTATTTAGGGTTCAAATTACTTTCATTACCCCTCCTAGGTGGTTTTTCCTCTACTGTGTTTATTTAAGGCTTACTACAAAGTTGTTTTTAACCTAAGTCTGCTCTTTTGTTTTTTTATTTTTAACGTTTTTTGACAGAAAATTAAAGTGGAAACTAAAATACCTAAACTAGGGCTTCAGAGGCAGAATTAGGTCAACTTTTGTTTATGTCCGTAGCCACAGACCCCACGTCCAAGACCACGGACCCCAGTTAACCTAATTATACAGAAAAGTCGAATTTAAGAAAAAAAATGAAATTTTAAAAAGTCCGGGGCCACGAACAAGCTGTCCGTGGGCCTGGACATTATTTAGCAAAACTTTAATTTTGAAATTTTAAAATCCCGCCGTCGTCCGTGGGTGTCTGTGGCCACGGACAACCCGTCCGCGGTCCCGGACCACCCACGGACGGGGGTTTCTGGTGGTTCCTGACGGTGTTTTCGGCTAAAAAATTATGTATGTGTAGCCTGAAGTTATACAATACATTAGTAATTGAAAGATTGCAGTTTGAAGTCGAATTATGCACGAAACTTGACAAACAAGTAACAAGGCAGAAGCAAAAGTAATTAGCAATACAGAAGCCGAAAAGGGTTGGTTTGAGCCCAAAATTTAACAAAGAGTTAATAAGGTTGTGGGGAGTTAGAAAAGTAGAATTATAACTGCTTTACCTTCGAATTCAAGATGATTCTTCACGTTGGGATTCTTCGGAGGCTCCGATGATGCCGGTTCCGGATTGAGTTCGACCCGAGCTTCTAGTTGTTGATTGTTGATGATGTTCTTCACGTTTTGGAGGTGGTTTGGTTGATGTTTGATGATTGTTGATGTGTTGGGAGTTGAAAAGTGGGTTTAGGTGGTGATTTCGGGGGATTTTTGATGTGATTTTGGTGCTTGGATGTGTAAAAATGTGGGGGACTTGTGACGGCTAGGTTTTCTGGTTACTTAGGGTTCTTGAGGTTCTGATTTGATCATGGGATAAGGTTCCTTATATAGGCTTTCTTAAAGATAGGAAAATCTGGTTAAAACCGAGATTTACCGATGTTTTAGCTCAAGGGCTTCCACAAAGGAATTTGATTATGAAATTTTACATTGGTAAAGGATGATATTTCTATTTTTCTAAAGTGAATCTAGTTTTTTTGGATTTGGAATATTTTAAATTCAATTTCTCGGCAGATTCAATCAAATTGCTAGAAAATTATTGGAAATTCGAAAAATCAAAGTTCCAACGCCATTACGCTTAAAATGTCATTCTATATCATGGCTTAAAATTTCAAAGCATTTCAAGTTGATTTGAGCATCCTTTGGAGGAGAGAGAACGCCTACAGGAGGTCTTGGAAGCCTTAAAAATTACGAAAACCCCTTGACGGTGACGAAACTGCTCCCCATGTCCCGGAATGCGCCGATCGAGCCGGAATCCCTCATTACTTGATTGAAGTGTCTCACACAACACCAAAGCTATACAGACCCTAACCAGGGGGTCAAAATTTTGTGTAACAGATTTGCCCCCCGTCAACTAGACTTTGTAATGAATATGAGAGTCTAGTTGATGCTTGAGTGATGCCCCAAATTTCGGATCGTAACAGACCTTGCATGTCGTTGGAGACTAACAAGCCGCGTCGAGCTATTCTAAGGCACTGACTACCTATAAGTGAAGTAATGTCAAACGATTCTAAGCCGTTGACAACCTAACAAAGTAAAAAGAAATAATGTCAAGAGATTCTAAGGCGTTGACAACCTAAAGAGAAAATGAGATAATAAGTAAATGTCAAGCGATTCTAAGGGGTTGACTACCTAATGGGATGAATTGATGTCAAGCTATTCTAAGGCGTTGACTTCCTAAAGGGAGGAAATGATGTCAAGCTATTCTAAGCGTTGAATACCTACAAGTGATTGAAAATTGGTGTGGGGTCGAGTTCTTCCACTCAGGTGAGTTCGCCTACTCGGGTTAGTTCTTCTACTCCGTGAGTTCCTCTACTCTGGTGAGTTCATCTACTCCGGTGAGTTCTTCTACTCGGGTGAGTTCTTCTACTCAGGTGAGTTCTTCTACTCTGGTGAGTTCTTCTACTCTGGTGAGTTCTTCTACTCCGGTGAGTTCCTCTACTATGGTGAGTTCTCTACTCTAGTGAGTTCTTCTACTAGGGTGAGTTCTTCTACTCTGGTGAGTTCTTCTACTCGGTGAGTTCTCCTACTCCGTGAGTTCTTCTACTCTGGGGAGTTCTTCTACTCGGGTGAGTTCTTCTACTCTAGTGAGTTCTTCTACTCTGGTGAGTTCTTATACTCCGGTGAGTTCCTCTACTCTGGTGAGTTCTCTACTCTGGTGAGTTCTTCTACTCGGGAGTTCTTCTACTCTGGTGAGTTCTTCTACTCGGGTGTGATTCTTCTACTCGGGTGAGTTCTTCTACTCGGGTGAGTTCTTCTACTCGGGTGAGTTCTTCTACTCTGGTTAGTTCTTCTACTCTAGTGAGTTCTTCTACTCCGGTGAGTTCCTCTACTCTGGTGAGTTCTTCTACTCGGGTGAGTTCTTCCTACCGGGTGAGTTCTTCTACTCTGGTGAGTTCTTCTACTCGGGTGAGTTCTTTACTACGAGTGCTGGAAGGTGAAAGACTGTTGAAGTGATGGTCTTATTAAATGGAAAACTGATTACTGGAGTGCCAAACATGGCAATGATGATAAGATGTATGCAATCAAATATATGAAAGACTCGTTCAAAGCAAGAAACTGTTGGAAAAGGTGTTAAACATGGCAATGTCGAGTTGTTATGTAAATCTGTGAAATGCACTAAAGTGTTTGTTGGAAGCTTGTTTAAAACAAGGAACTGTTGAAAATGTGCTAAACATGGCAATGCTTGAGAAAAACTCTTCTGAAAAGGAAAGTGAAAAGACCATTTCCTGACTAAGAATTTCATATCTGCAATTTGTTCTTATAAAATGAACATGCCGCCAGTGGGTGTGGTTTTTGATGTGGAGATCTTTTGAGTGGTGATCAGGGCATATATGTCATGTGGTGTATGATGTGTAGGTAAGGGCTTATGTGGGCCTGTGTAGTAGTGGTGAGGAGATAAAGGCTTATGTGGGCCTATGTGGTGTATGATGTGAAAGTAAGGGCTTATGTGGGCTTAAGGTGTTTAATGTGGAGGTAAGGGCTTATGTGTGCCTGTGGTGTATGATGTGTAGGTAAGGGCTTATATGGGCCTATGTAGTGGTGTGGAGTAAGGGCTTATGTGGGCCTGTGTGGTGTATGATCTGAAAGTAAGGGCTTATGTGGGCCTGAGGTGTTTAATGTGGAGGTAAGGGCTTATGTGTGCCTGTGGTGGGATGGTGGTGCTCAAGCTTTGGTTTTCAATTGATGTTGTCATGGAAATTGTTGGAACCAACAATTGCCCCCAGTATTTTTCCTTAGGACAATATGAGCTAGAGTTCATGGCAATCGGTCGAAACCCGATTGCCCTATTTTCTTGGATTAAAATGCGAACGAGTCTCGTCCTCACAGGGTCAAGGCTTATGTTTTGATGTGGTGCTTCCTAACCTACACTCAGCGCGTTTGTTGTTTGTACTTGTTTCTTGCTTACGGTCACAACTTCTAGACCACTGAATGATTTGACATTGATGGATTTACACATTCGATCTGTTATTTTCCCGTGATTAGACAGACAACTATCAAGTCAGAAGTCTTTAAAGCTTATAACGTGGCCATAGGGTGTGATGAAAGATGAGGGATCATACAAGGATATTTGAGGTATGGAGCTTAAATGGGTGACCAAAGCTGCAACTTGTGTCTTCTCTCGGATTCATCATCCTTGTCTTGAAGTCATCTAGCTGCTTCGTGCTGACGTTGTCTTCGAGCTTCCGGACTCAGACTTTTGAAGTTGTCCTTTACCCATTTCTCTTTTTGTTATTCAGATTTCTTCGAGGCACTTCGGGTTTGCCTTGTTGTTATATCCTTTCATGACTTTGCCTTCGGGGTTCTTGTGTTTCCCGGTTTTGAGTTTTGAGAGCTGTTTTGATGTGAGCTCTCTGGATCCTGTGTCACTATGGGACCATTTGCGGATCGCTTCGTCATACTGATAGTGGCATCACTTCTTTGGACTGATTAGATTGTTATCTGAGAGCCGACTCCTCGCTTCCTTTGGTCACCGGGTCAGACATTCATCATTGGCTGGGTTATATTGTGGAGTTCATAATATCGAAAAGGGTATATGAAAGGCTCAGCGGGGGTGCCTAGGGTTTAATGTCAGGTTTCACAAGCTTTTGCTATGTGGTGTTGTACCTAGGTGCTTCGTCATTCCTGATAGTTGTGTATCCGCTCTTTGTTACTTTTCGCAGGTCTAAGAGTAAATTTACAAATCATCTCCTTCGGTCGGAATTACGCGTTTACCTTACCTTTGAATTTGATCTCACCGGAGTCGTGTAAAAATGACACGCTCGTTTACTCATGGTCTTTCCGCTCAAGACACTCTCATGAATTTCACTTAGAGACTAGTTCACACGCTTAAACGAAAGATAAAGATGACGTTCCTGAACTCATATGCCCCCAGTATTGACCTGGGGTTTATGACAACACTTAAACATATGTGGATTTTGGAATGCTTTGTGGATATTATGGGATAGTCGATGGTGTGAGGACGGGCATGTTCACCTTTTGGAAACAAAAGACAAGTCGTTTTATTCAATTACCGGAAAATGACTGTTTCATGAACATTAGTTTTGAAAGATGACTTGGTTGAAGGTGAAAAACGAACAAACATTTTTTATTTTCTTGAGATTGTAAATTGAAAAGACAAGAGACTGAAATTTGAACATCTAAACCTCGTTAAAATGGAAATATCATAAACTCCTTACAAAATTGAAAAGAAAAATTAAGAAAGCAACATGCAACTAGACTCTAGCCTACTCGACAAACTGGAGCTCTTGTTCGATGAGATCTTCAATCTTATGCTTCAGCGTCCTTTAATCGTCAGTACTATGCCCTGGTAGTTGATGGAACTAGCAAAACTGATTGATGTACTCCCCGGAATGGGTAACCCCGGGGCAAGGCGTGAGAGGCTGTAGTAGGTCCAACTCCTGTAGCTTCACGAGTGCTTGACTAAGGGGTCGGCCGATGTCGGTAAACTGCCTCGGTGCGGGGAACCGCCTAGGTCGAGATGTGGCCTTGGTGCTCTGCTTTGAAACACTGAGCTGGCGCACATTGTTCTCCTTTCGTAAAGCTAAGACTATTTTGGCTGACCCTGACTTAAAGGTCCCGACACCCATACCCTAAGCTCTGGGTTCTCCTAGCTTCAACTCGCCTTTGTGAATTTTTCTTCCATGATTCTTACCTGCCCCATTAGCATGTCAAAATTAGGGAAATATGTGCAACTCAGCTCGTTGTTGTACTGCTTCTGCATATTGTCCACAATCATTCGAATCTGTTCTTGCTCATCCATTTTCGTAGGCATAGCGGCGGCCTTCATTCTCCACCATCTGATGAAGTCGGACATTGATTCATTGTTTCCCTGCCGGGTACTGGCAAGATCGGACCTGGTAACTTCAAGATTCTTAGCATACTCGAAATGGTGCAGGAAAGCCTCACAAACCTCTTCATAGGTTTTGGTGTTCATCCTCTGAGTCAAGTACCAACGTTGAGGTATTTCATCGAGGTAACGGGCGAAAACCTTGGCCTTCTGCATGTCATTCAACCTGAGGATGGACATTTCCCTATTGAACATCGCTAGATGAACCTACGGGTCTGAGGAACCCTTGTATAGAGCAAGTGTGGGCAGCTTCAACTTTAGAGGGAGATTAACCTCGGGGTACGATTCCATAGAAGAGTAATCGAGACCAGCTGGCTTGCTAGCCTTTTCCATGCGCTCGATCCTTTTAGGGCCTTCCTTAATTCTGCAGTTAGTTGGCGGTCCGGGAAGACTTGCCCTACAAATCTTTGTGCATCCTGGGCCTCAACAGAGTTAACTTCAATGTAGTCACACTCGTTCCCAGAGTCAACAATCTTTCCTGAAATGTTTTCCTGATGACCAACCTCAAGGGAATTGATTTGCTTTTCAGCTCTTCGATGATGGTGACATACTTAGCCTCTATGTCGTTAGTGGTGGACCTATGTTTCTGTTCCATGGCGTCAAAGGCAGCCATGTACCTTTGCTCTATTGCTGCAAACTAGGCCTCCATGCTGACTAGGTTTCCTCCCTCTGCCATTTTGGATTCGGGCTTATCTATTGGAAAACAAAAGTGGATTGAGCTAAAATTCTGGACCGTGAAGAAGTTTTAGGTAAAAACTTGTTTGGGCTGCAAGAAAAGCACTCGAGCTAGAGTGTTTTGAAGATTGTGGGTAGGCACTGAGGCCCGAAATGAGTTGGAAGGGAGGCGCCTAGAAATGTTTGAAGAATGTGGCTCTTGGACCAGAATATTTTGGGAATTGGCGCTTTGGCCAGAATGTGTTTGGGCTAGAGGTAAAGCACATGGGCCAAAATGATTTCTAAACCATGTTCTTGATGTGAATTTGAATTTGGGCCAAGTAATTCTGATTGGGCCTAAAAGATGATGCTTGTGTCTAGGATCTTGGGTCAAAGCCCAAGTGAAAAGTCTTCCTAGACTGGAATGAGCCTTGAAATGGAAAGGCCTGATGGATTTTCATGAACTTGAAATACCCCAAACTTAGATATGGTATTTAAATGATAACTAAGATATAAGGAGGCTAAATAATGCCTTAGAAACATTAAGAAACATTTCTAATCAAAGAAAATATAAGGAAACACCAAAAGAGCAGTTTAAGCAAAAACGTGCTCTAGCTTGGAGAGACTTGGGAGAGTACCCAAATATTGTTCTAAGACCTTAGTAATATCCTAATGGTCATTTTAAATCAATTACCAAAGAAAACCAAGCTTGAAAACAAGTTAAAACACAAAATGTGCTTTAAGGAGTCTTAAAGCACGTTTTTGAAAATTGTCTTGTAAATGAGTTTTGAATGGCTAAATGTCCATCATTACTCTCTAATTAACATGTGTACTATATAGTATCACATTTGGAAGTCTATATCAATGGGAAATCAAAAATTTCACAACAATGTGCCTTGTTTTGGTGAATAGTGAATTAATTAAGCTTTTTTTAACATAAGTCTATATAAGTGAGACATTTGGTCAACAAAGACTTAAGTACCCTCATTATATAAAGGGGGCCGGTTTCTTATGAGGTGAGTCACCACCTTCATGAGTTTAAGCATTAAGAAAGCAAATAAGACTTATAAAGCAAAAAGTACTATTTACCTTTTAACATAAATATCACATTTTACTTACCTCTCTCCTCATCTCCTCATTTCTTCTTGTTTCCCATGGTTTCTTCAAGCTCTCTCCCTTCTCCATTAACGTGAAGAACAACTCCATGCTAGCTCCATCTAGCCTTGCCACATCTTGCTCATTTTAGCTCCAAATCCAAACAAAATACATATTCTTTTAGTTAGCTCAAGCTCCTTCTTTCTATCTTTTCAAAACTTCAAGAGCTTCATTTTGGTGCCAAGTCAACCACCATTGGAGGAGGAAATTCAAGTTTGGAGACTCCATTGGCTTCTCCATTCTCTTAAGGTAAAGAAAGTGTAAGAAAATCTAGGTTTCCACCATTTTCTTCACATGTCCGAAAATACATACTCATGGAACTCCATGTTTATGCCTTGTTCTAGCTTGTTTCTACTCTTCAAAGGAGAGAGGAGGTCCTTCTTGCTTCATATCCAGCTTGTCTTGGGAACTAAGGTAAAGCAATCAATTCAAAACCTTAAAACACATTTTTAACCTAGGTTTTATTCCTTAAGGTAAGTGTGTTGTTTAGTGCTCATTAGAGTTATTGGACATTGTTTAGAACATTGGCAAGGAGAACTATATTGGTGACCGAGATTTTGGTAAGAGAAGTCTAAGGAGAAAAGCTTGTGAAGCTTGTGAGAGAACAAGGTAAATTACTTACCTTAAGGTGTTTTATTGTTTAAGGGAATGGGATTTAGATATGTGATGAGTTTAGTGTAGAGTTTACATTAGGAAAAGGGTTATATAAAACCTAGGAGAAACAATGAGCATATTTGTGAACTTGTGACTAAAGAGCAAATGAGTAGAAGAGATAGCTAAAACAATGTGGAGATGAATTACAAGAAGCATTTTATTTCAATGGGAGCCTTGTTGTGTGTACTCGCAGGTTGAAGGCAAATATATGTGGAAATTCAGTGGTTAAGATTATTGTCATTAAGGGCCTAAGTGCCAAGCATTTTAAGTTAAGCACTATATGATGATGTGGTGAAGTTTTAGTGTAAATTGTGTGTTAAGGTGTTGTGATGAGAATTTGGGTGATGTTGGTTGTTTGATGGAGAAAACCATGTGTTAGGATGTGCTATGTACTAGAGAACCCATGGCAAAAATTTAAAGGAGAACTTAAGTGTTTAAGATATTCTAAGGGGATTTAATGACTAAGGAGTACTAGGATGTTCTAGAGGTTGTCTTGATGAAAAAGGGTGAGATAAGGTGTTCTAATGACTTATAATGACTTAGGTATCACCATGAAAGGTTTAGGAAACAAGGGATGTATTTGAGTATTTAGGACTTAGGCAAATGTTGGTGTACAACTAGGAAGGAAATAATGTGTTGATGGATGGAAGTTTAAACTTGTGAAGGAACTTTAAGTAAATGCATAAAAGAGTTTTAGATGGTGAAAGATGCTTGGGAGATGATGTTATAGTGGTGAGGAAAACATTTGGCATAGTGGTTACATTAGGTATGAACCACCACCTAGAAACCTAGAGGAAAACATTACAAGTGTTAGCATTATTACAAGGAAAATGCATAATGACTAAGGTGGATCTTGGTGAATGATTTAATGTGTTAAGGAGGGCTTAAGGTGTATTTGAAGTGCCCAAATGAGGTTATACATATTAGGATATATGAGGAGAAGTTTGGAGTTGAATGGGAATTTAGAAACAAGGTTCTGGAGCCGACCGACCTTAGGGACCGGACTTGCAAGGTCGGTCGGGCTCAGTTTACACTACCGGAAAATGTTTCTGGAGCCGACCGAACTTGGGGACCGGACTTGCAAGTTCGGTCGGGCTTGTATTTTGTGAAGGAATAAGTCTCTGGAATCGACCGAACATGGGACCGGACTTGGCAAGTTCGGTCGAGCTTAAATTTCCCACGGGGAAACTCTCGGAATGGACCGACCTTGGGACCGGACTTGCAAGGTCGGTCGGGGTAGAATTTTCAAATGGTGAAGTGTTCTGGAATGGACCGACCTTAGGTAAGGTCGGTCGGAAGTTCGGTCGGGCCTAAAAATAAAAAAAAAAAGAAATTTTGAATTCTAAGAATGGTAATAGGTAATAAGGTATACCTTTGGTAGGGTGGTAATGATTAGGACCCTAAGAACTTAAGAAATTAAGTTAAGATTAGTATAAGTTTTAATGTTTAAAGTTAAGTTGTAAGCTAAGTGGCAAAGACTTGAGAGGTTATTAAATGGGAATCTTTAGGGACTAAGTGAGTTAAGTAAGTGCAAATAACTAATGACCTAAAAATGAATGAATGTTTTAGGTTTGTGAATTGGGACCCCGAAGAAGGTTAAACAAACAACGATCGACGGTGAACGGTACAATCCTTCTTGTGACCTGCTTGCTAACGAGGTGTCCCTCGGCTTGTTGCTATCTGTTTAATTGCTATGACTAAAACAAGATAAAGCATGCAACCGGTTGTATTTATTCTCGTTGTGTTTGTGTTATCTTTACACTAACCCGCGAGACTTGAGTTGGTTACTAACCAAGTTTAGTACTTACTGAGTTAAGAATAAGAGTTAAGTTTGGTGGTTGTTGGTTAATGCCCGTTAAGGCTTAGCTAGCACATGGTGATTAAGATTTCTACTAACTGGAGTTTGAGTGAGGAAACCCGGGACCGATCTCCGTCATGCATGCTAAGGAAAAAGGGGGACGTATCTGAATCAGATCCGCCCTCCGCTTAAGGACTTGTCTTCGGACTTGTAGCCTAGGGCCGGTTGCCGGCTCAGCTACGCTGGACTCCCGTCCAGAGTAGGTGGCATTAAGATGGTGCGGTGGGATCACCTAAATCCCAGGTTCGAATTAAGCTACAACCATCCCTTCCAGGAAAGGTTTGTGTACTGAGATTAAGATTAAGATTAAGGTAAGGTAATGAACTGAGATTAAGGAAATGAGGACTAAGGAGGGGGTTACTAACCCACTTGATAAGGGAACGCTTGAGTCGTTCATTGTTTGTGAACTATATATGTTCATCTGTGGTTATTGTTATTGCACTTCATATTATGCTTGTGTATGTAATCAATTTCCATGCTATCGACAATTAGTCGTCGTAGCCCCCGTTAGCTTGGGGGCCATGAGAGGGTGTACCAGCATTCGTGCTGACCCCCTCGGGGGCTATTTTTACACTTGCAGGTAAGAGACCCATGAGGACGCACTACGAGAGTAGGAGCGGTTAGACTTAGGGTGGGATGTTTATTTTGAGTTCGGGTTGCGCCTGTGCACCCGACTGTTTATATTAAACTGATGTAAGGTTGAGATTATGTTTAAGATACTTGTACTCGGTTGGTTGTGGTATTGTGGTTGGTGATGTTTTGAGTTGGATAAGTATTTTGGATAAGTATTGTAAATGTTAAGGCCGGTATATTCTAACGATCAGACCGTGGCAAGGTCCAGGTTTATTATTTCCGCTGCGACGTATCCGATTAAGTGTTCAGTTTTGCGATAACCACGAATGGCTTTGGATGGGGTGTTACAAAAGTGGTATCAGAGCGTAGTTACGCTCTGATCAAGAAATACCGGACATGAGTAACCACCGAGTTAGGATATAAGTTAAGGAATAAGTGTTGGGTTAAGGGTGTGAGAAGTTAGAGTGAGTAGAGTCAGATGACCACTAATAAGTGTGGATCGTCTTTATCGTCTACGGACGTTATAAATTTGTTAACCGAACAGTGGTGAATACAATCTAATGTGAGTTATGCTTGTTCAGATGGCAGGACGTCCTAGGGGAAGCCGAGGTCGCGGCCAGGGTGAGGATACTTCAGGAATACCTGGAGGGCAGACGATCGCAGAGATCGTAGCTGCCGCATTAGGGCATATGGGCTATCAGCCTGGTGCGGGTGTACCACCTCCACCGCCACAACCTAGAGAACCAAACTGGGTGAAGAGTCTAGCAGATCTTCGACCCGCGCACTTTAAGGGGGAGACCGATCCGCCAAGCTTGAGGCGTACATCTCCGAGCTGGAGACCGCCTTCGAGACCCTTGATGTCCCTGCTGGGATCAAGTGTGCCTAGCTGCTTTCTATCTGAAGGGGGCGGCAGGCGATTGGTGGAAGCTGGTGAGGGCCGAGCATGTGGCCAATCCAGAGTTCGGCTGGGAGCAGTACACCGCCTTGCTACGAGCAAAGTACTACCCCCCACCGCCCATGTCCAGACGAAGAAGCGTTTGCAGTTGGATGCGCTTAGGCAGACGGACAAGATGACAGTGGACGAGTATTACTCAGAGTTCACTGCCTTGCTCCGTCTTCTGCCAGGTCTTGGATATTCTGACCAGATCCTGGTGGACCGCTTCTATGGCGGGCTTAGCCATCGACTCCGCTACAGCATGGGGCCGACGAGTTACACTACCTTGCAGGTAATGAGAATGATTGAGATTTGAGTAAGTAATGAGTAAGATCTAGATTATGAGAAATAAAGTGACTAATACTATGGAAAAGCAGGAGTGCTATCATGTCGCTGCTAAGGTTGAGATAACCGTCCAGCTGAGGACAAGGAGAATGCAAGAGGAAGAGTGCTGGTAAGCTCAGAAAGTCAGGGCAAGGAGGGTACAAGAAACAAAAGTACCAGCCTCAGGCCCAGAAAAATCAGAACCCAAAGGGGAGGGAGGAAAGGAGAAGGCTTCGGAAGAGCCATTGAAGTTGACATATGCTATTGCAGCTACACCCCTGCGCTCTAAGGCGCCAAAGGGTAAGGAATTGATATTAATGAGTTAAGAAACAAATTAGTAACCATTTGGGATGTGAGAATTGACGTTATGAATCATCAGGATCTGAGACTGAGAAGGGAGCCGGTGGTGGCTACCAGCGACGCTTCATTTGTAGGTGGTGTCACAAGGACCACCCCGGGCTCGACTGTAAGGGGAATAAGGTGGAGTGCAACTTTTGTGGAGTCTACGGGCATCGAGCATATGAGTGTTACCGGAACCCTGCTAGCAGAGCCTATAGGCCCGATACCAGGGGCAAGGGCAAGACCGATCAGGGAGCTGGATCTGACGGTCAGAGGAAGGTGCAGCAGCCGGCGGACAAGAACCCACGGTGACCCAGAAGTCGGGACCCACTTTACACATGGTGGACCGGGACGATGCATGAACCCTCATCGAGACCAGGTACCACTATAACCATCTAGTAATAAAAACTACCTGCTTACCGCATTATCATGCATGTTTGGTGAATAAATGAGTTAAGTAAGAATAAGATGAGATTAGAACTTAAGTAAGACGTAACCTACTACCACTTTAGGAAGGTTCAACATCTGCTACCCAATGCCATCTACATCTAACCCGGAGCACACCGACGTCGAAACCATAGACTTTCCAACCGAACAATGTCAGGTTATCCGCCCAGGTATGATTTTATTAAGGGGATACCTGACACCCGAAGCACAAATAGCCATCATCAGGAGATGCAATCAACTAGGAATGGGACCGGAGGTTTTTTTCACACCGGAGTACCCAGGGGGAGCAAGGATGAAATTAAAGATGATGAGCTTGGGCAAGGATTGGAATCCGTATGCCAAGAATTACCAAACCATGAGGGAGCAAGATGGAGTCTCACCACCGGGAATACCCGAAGAGATCCATCCAGTTATTACACAAGTCGTGGAAATCGCTCAGCAGTTGGAGGCTGAACCGATTCCAGACATCCAAGCAGACATTTGCATTGTAAACTTCTACGAGAAGGACGGGAAACTGGGACTACAACCAGGATAAGGACGAGACAACGGAGTCTCTCGAAAGAGGGATACCCGTAGTGTCTTGGTCCATTGGAGATGACGCATAATTTTATACGGCGAGCAGAAGCGTGCGGACCGTGCAGATAAGTTAGTGCTTAAGTCAGGTGATGTGTTAATTATGGGAGGAGAATCAAGGATGTTATACCATGGGATTAAGATAATCAAGCTGAATACAGCACCATCAGCAGTAGTCAATGCGACGCATATGAGACCAGGAAGATTAAACCTAACCTTTAGACAATATAACCATGTAATGTTAGAATAAGATGAGGAATGAGATGTAAGATTGAAGCACATGTTGTAAACAGGATGGTCATGAATAAAATAACAGTGTTGTTCATATAAATTGTTACGACTCTTGTTATACCATCAATACTCATGAAGCTTGTGAACACAATTAGTTTATGGACTCGGTACGGAAGGTGCACTAAGCATACTTACAGAGGCACAGGCCGACGCCAGCGGTACTATCCTCACCGGCACCTTTCCGATTAATGGGATTGAGGCATCAGTTCTCTTCGACTCAGGGGCCTCGCATACCTTTGTCTCGCATCATTTGCGAGCAGGTTGGGGCTAGACGCTGAAGAGCTACCCGACTTCACGGTTACGCTCCCGTCTAAGGAGAAGGTTCGTTGCACTCGTTACTACCGAGGAGCCACCACCAGAATTAAGGGAGAAGACTTTCCAGTCAGTTTCATTGAGTTCATAAGCTAGGATTTGATGTTATCTTCGGGATGAACTGGTTGGAGCGGCACAAGGGACGTATCCTGCGCCGAGCATAGATTGCTGCTCAGGAGTCCATCTGGGGTAACAATATCATACTGCCAGAGACCCAGAGAGCCTTCGACTAAGATCATCACCGCCATGGCAATGCATAGAGAATTAAGGAGAAAGGAAGAAGTATACCTCTGCTATGTACAGGACATAGAGAGAGACCTGAGTTCGATCCCGACTTACCGGTAGTGTCGGAGTTCCCCGACTTATTTCCACGGGAACTGCCCGGCATGCCACCCACTCGGGAGGTAGAGTTCACCATTGAGCTGCTACCTGGTACCGGACCGATAGCCAAGGCACCATACCGTATGGCTCCGGCAGAAATGATTGAGTTGAAGGAACAATTGAAAGATTTGTTAGATAAAGGATTCATTAGACCAAGTGTGTCACCATGGGGAGCGCCAGTCCTCTTCGTGAAGAAGAAGGATGGTAGTCTCCGCCTCTGCATCGACTACAGAGAGCTGAATGTAGTGACAGTGAAGAATAAGTACCCACTACCCCGCATTGACGATCTGTTCGATCAGTTGAAGGGAGCATCTGTGTTTTCCAAGATTGATCTCAGATCGGGGTATCATCAGATAGCCATTAAGGAGGGAGACATTGAGAAGACGGCATTCCGGACACGATACGGCCACTATGAGTTTACAGTGATGCGTTCGGTTTGTCGAACGCACCGGCGAAATTTATGGATCTGATGAACCGCTTGTTCCGGGAGCAACTGGACAAGTCGGTTGTGGTTTTTATTGATGACATTTGATATACTCGAAGTCTAAGGTTGAGCATGAGGAACATCTGAGGAGGGTATTGGAAATATTGAGGGAGAACCAGCTATATGCTAAGTTCTCCAAGTGTGAGTTTTGGCTTGACCAGGTCTCTCCTCCTAGGTCATGTCATCTCAGATGCTGGGATCGCAGTGGATCCAGCAAAGATTGATGCCGTACGTACTTGGCCAAGGCCGAAGACTGTTACCGACATCCGGAGCTTTCTCGGTCTGGCAGGTTACTACAGGAGGTTTGTTAGGATTTCAGCAAGGTCACGAAACCGATGACCAGTCTGATGAAGAAGGACGCACCATTC
Source organism: Limonium bicolor (assembly GCA_023374045.1). Lineage (NCBI taxonomy): Eukaryota > Viridiplantae > Streptophyta > Magnoliopsida > Caryophyllales > Plumbaginaceae > Limonium > Limonium bicolor. The sequence continues at coordinate 7,741,273 of CM041782.1, read as the reverse complement.
TTGTGGACAGTTGACTGTGAGAGATCATTTCAGAGCCTGAAGGACTCACTGACCACTGCACCGGTTCTGACCATTCCAGACGGTACAGAGGGCTTGGAGGTTTATTGTGATGCATCCGGCAGAGGGCTGGTTGCGTGCTCATGCAACATGGCAAGGTGTGGCATATGCCTCACGCCAGTTGAAGAAACATGAGGAGAACTACCCCACACATGATTTAGAGCTGGGAGCTGTAGTCTTCGCTTTGAAGATATGGCGCCACTACTTATGTGGTTAGTGTCACGATCTACACCGATCACAAGAGTTTGAAATACATATTCACTCAGAAGGAGTTAAATCTTCGACAGAGGAGATGGTTAGAGTTTATGAAAGACTATGACATTGACCTCCAATACAAAGAAGGGAAGGCCAATGTTGTAGCAGATGCCCTGAGCCGTCGAGCACACTCACTCCATTCGCTAGTTTCTTTCTCCAGCTTGGTTGATGAGGTGCGAGAGGCTCAGAGGACAGATGAGTACATGAGAGAGGTCAGACAGAAGCTGACAGATGGTACCTTGAGAGTCAGAAATACGACTTCAGACTACATGATGATGATCTGATCAGACTTAAGGGCCGTTATGCATACCACGAGGCAACACGGATCTGAAAGACCGTATACTTAGAGAATCACACTGTTCTTCAGTTTCCATCCATCCGGGAGCCTCTAAAATGTATAAAGACATGAAGAGATACTTCTGGTGGTCGGGGATGAAGACAGATGTTACCGAGTTCGTCTTGAGGTGTCTCACATGCCAGAAGGTGAAATTCGAGCACCGACGACCGGGCGGAATGGTACAGTCGATGCCAGTTCCAGAGTGGAAGTTCCATGATATCTCCATGGACTTCGTAGTTGGGCTTCCACCTGCTAGGGGAGGTCTCAACATGATATGGGTGGTGGTGGATCGCCTTACCAAAGTAGCCCGATTCATACCGATGAAGGATACTTGGAAGGTGACCAAATTAGCTGAGTTATTTGAGAAAGAAATCATGAGACATCACGGCATACCAAGACCATAGTGTCAGATAGATACCAGATTCCTTTCGAGGTACTGGAGAGCTACCAGAGAAGCGTTGGGTACAGAACTCAAGCTGAGTACCGCGTTCCATCCTCAGACAGATGGTCAGACTGAGCGTACTATTCAGACACTCGAGGACATGCTGAGAGCATGTGCCTTAGACTTCCAGGGCAGTTGGATTGACAGATTGCATCTGATCGAGTTTTCATACAACAACAGCTATCACGCTTCGATCAAGATGGCACCTTTTCAAGCGTTGTACGGTAGACCATGTCGTACACCGCTCTGCTGGGATGAGTCGAGTGAGACGGTCATTATAGGACCAGAGTACTTAGAACAAGTTAAGGCTGAAGTTCAGCAAATCAGGGAGAACATGAAAGCTGCTCAAGATAGGCAGAAGTCGTATGCTGATGTTCGACGACGGGACCTGGAGTTCGCAGTGGGCGACCAGGTATTTCTGCGAGTTTCACCGATGAAGGGTGTATTCAGGTTTGGGCAGAAGGGCAAATTAAGCCCGAAATTTGTTGGTCCTTATGAGATTACGGAGCGGGTGGGCCCGGTTGCTTACAGGTTGAATTTACCTGCTGAGCTGGGTAAAGTGCATGATGTTTTTCATGTTTCACAGCTAAAGAAATACATGCACCACCCCTCCCATGTTAGAACCTGAGAGGTTGACTTTAGAACCAAATATGAGATCCGTGGGACTCCTCAGAGAATCTTGGACAGCAAGACTAGGGACACTCGCCACAATTCAGTGCGACTGGTGAAGGTTCTCTGGTCTAACCAGGATGTCGAAGAGGCCATGGGAATTAGAGGATAGATGAGGGCGAAGTACCCTTCTTTGTTTACTGACTAGATTGTCTGTATAGGGTACGGGGCGTACCCCTTTTTAAGGGGGGTAGAGCTTCCTCGCTTTTGAGTTAGGAAACGATCATGTTTGTCGTTTGGTTGGTTGTTTAAGATGTGAATTTGTGTAAGTTGCTACACTTCGGTGTAAGTTTGAGTTATGTATAATACTTATGTATTGTATTTGAGAATGACCTTTGAGTCTTGAGACGTGTGAATGTGAATATAAGATGTGGTATTAAGATTAAGAGAATTGTGTACCGTGAATGGTTAAGCACATGTGTGAACTTTGAGGACAAAGTTCTTTTAAGGGGGGTAGATTGAAATACCCCAAACTTAGATATGGTATTTAAATGATAAACTAAGATATAAGGAGGCTAAATAATGCCTTAGAAACATTTCTAATCAAAGAAAATATAAGGAAACACCAAAAGAGCAGTTTAAGCAAAAACGTGCTCTAAGCTTGGAGAGACTTGGAAGAGTACCCAAATATTGTTCTAAGACCTTAGTAATATCCTAATGGTCATTTTAAATCAACTACCAAAGAAAACCAAGCTTGAAAACAAGTTAAAACACAAAATGTGCTTTAAGGAGTCTTAAAGCACGTTTTTGAAAAATTGTCTTGTAAATGAGTTTTGAATGGCTAAATGTCCATCATTACTCTCTAATTAACATGTGTACTATATAGTATCACATTTGGAAGTCTATATCAATGGGAAATCAAAAATTTCACAACAATGTGCCTTGTTTTGGTGAATAGTGAATTAATTAAGCTAGTTTATAACATAAGTCTATATAAGTGAGACATTTGGTCAACAAAGACTTAAGTACCCTCATTATATAAAGGGGGCCGGTTTTCTTATGAGGTGAGTCACCACCTTCATGAGTTATTAAGCAATTAAGAAAGCAATAAACTTATAAAGCAAAAAGTACTATTTACCTTTTAACATAAATATCACATTTACTTACCTCTCTCCTCATCTCCTCATTTCTTCTTGTTTCCCACGGTTTCTTCAAGCTCTCCCCTTCTCCATTAACGTGAAGAACAACTTCATGCTAGCTCCATCTAGCCTTGCCCACATCTTGCTCATTTTAGCTCCAAATCCAAAACAAAATACATATTCTTCTTAGTTAGCTCAAGCTCCTTCTTTCTATCTTTTCAAAACTTCAAGAGCTTCATTTTGGTGCCAAGTCAAACCACCATTGGAGGAGGAAATTCAAGTTTGGAGACTCCATTGGCTTCTCCATTCTCTTAAGGTAAAGAAAGTGTAAGAAAATCTAGGTTTCCACCATTTTCTTCACATGTCCGAAAATACATACTCATGGAACTCCATGTTTATGCCTTGTTCTAGCTTGTTTCTACTCTTCAAAGGAGAGAGGAGGTCCTTCTTGCTTCATATCCAAGCTTGTCTTGAGGAACTAAGGTAAAGCAATCAATTCAAAACCTTAAAACACATTTTTAACCTAGGTTTTATTCCTTAAGGTAAGTGTGTTGTTTAGTGCTCATTAGAGTTATTGGACATTGTTTAGAACATTGGCAAGGAGAACTATATTGGTGACCGAGATTTGGTAAGAGAAGTCTAAGGAGAAAAGCTTGTGAAGCTTGTGAGAGAACAAGGTAAATTACTTACCTTAAGGTGTTTTATTGTTTAAGGGAATGGGATTTAGATATGTGATGAGTTTAGTGTAGAGTTTACATTAGAAAAAGGGTTATATAAAACCTAGGAGAAACAATGAGCATATTTGTGAACTTGTGACTAAAGAGCAAATGAGTAGAAGAGATAGCTAAAACAATGTGGAGATGAATTACAAGAAGCATTTTATTTCAATGGGAGCCTTGTTGTGTGTACTCGCAGGTTGAAGGCAAATATATGTGGAAATTCAGTGGTTAAGATTATTGTCATTAAGGGCCTAAGTGCCAAGCATTTTAAGTTAAGCACTATATGATGATGTGGTGAAGTTTTAGTGTAAATTGTGTGTTAAGGTGTTTGTGAGAATTTGGGTGATGTTGGTTGTTTGATGGAGAAAAACCATGTGTTAGGATGTGCTATGTACTAGAGAAACCCATGGCAAAAATTTAAAGGAGAACTTAAGTGTTTAAGATATTCTAAGGGGATTTAATGACTAAGGAAGTACTAGGATGTTCTAGAGGTTGTCTTGATGAAAAAGGGTGAGAATAAGGTGTTCTAATGACTTATAATGACTTAGGTATCACCATGAAAGGTTTAGGAAACAAGGGAATGTATTTGAGTATTTAGGACTTAGGCAAATGTTGGTGTACAACTAGGAAGGAAATAATGTGTTGATGGATGGAAGTTTAAACTTGTGAAGGAACTTTAAGTAAATGCATAAAAGAGTTTTAGATGGTGAAGAGATGCTTGGGAGATGATGTTATAGTGGTGAGGAAAACATTGGCATAGTGGTTACATTTATGAAACCACCACCTAGCCTAGAGGAAAACATTACAAGTGTTAGCATTATTACAAGGAAAAATGCATAATGACTAAGGTGGATCTTGGTGAATGATTTAATGTGTTTAAAGGAGGGCTTAAGGTGTATTTGAAGTGCCCAAATGAGGTTATAACATATTAGGATATATGAGGAGAAGTTTGGAGTTGAATGGGAATTTAGAAACAAGGTTCTGGAGCCGACCGACCTTAGGGACCGGACTTGCAAGGTCGGTCGGGCTCAGTTTACACTACCGGAAAATGTTTCTGGAGCCGACCGAACTTGGGGACCGGACTTGCAAGTTCGGTCGGGCTTGTATTTTGTGAAGGAATTAAGTCTCTGGAATCGACCGAACATGGGACCGGACTTGGCAAGTTCGGTCGAGCTTAAATTTCCCACGGGGGAAACTCTCGGGAATGGACCGACCTTGGGACCGGACTTGCAAGGTCGGTCGGGGTAGAATTTTCAAACGGTGAAGTGTTCTGGAATGGACCACCGATGGTAAGGTCGGTCGGAAGTTCGGTCGGGCCTAAAAATAAAAAAAAAAAAGAAATTTTGAATTCTAAGAATGGTAATAGGTAATAAGGTATACCTTTGGTAGGGTGGTAATGATTAGGACCCTAAGAACTTAAGAAATTAAGTTAAGATTAGGTATAAGTTTTAATGTTTAAAGTTAAGTTGTAAGCTAAGTGGCAAAGACTTGAGAGGTTATTAAATGGGAATCTTTAGGGACTAAGTGAGTTAAGTAAGGTGCAAATAACTAATGACCTAAAAGAATGAATGTTTTAGGTTTGTGAATTGGGACCCCGAAGAAGGTTAAACAAACAACGATCGACGGTGAACGGTACAATCCTTCTTGTGACCTGCTTGCTAACGAGGTGTCCCTCGGCTTGTGTGCTATCTGTTTAATTGCTATGACTAAAACAAGATAAAGCATGCAACCGGTTGTATTTATTCTCGTTGTGTTTGTGTTATCTTTACACTAACCCGCGAGACTTGAGTTGGTTACTAACCAAGTTTAGTACTTACTGAGTTAAGAATAAGAGTTAAGTTTGGTGGTTGTTGGTTAATGCCCGTTAAGGCTTAGCTAGCACATGGTGATTAATATTTCTACTAACTGGAGTTTGAGTGAGGAACCCGGGACCGATCTCCGGTCATGCATGCTAAGGGAAAAGGGGGACGGTATCTGAATCAGATCCGCCCTCCGCTTAAGGACTTGTCTTCGGACTTGTAGCCTAGGGCCGGTTGCCGGCTCAGCTACGCTGGACTCCCGTCCAGAGTAGGTGGCATTAAGATGGTGGTGGATCACCTAAATCCCAGGTTCGAATTAAGCTACAACCAATCCCTTCCAGGAAAGGTTTGTGTGTGAGATTAAGATTAAGATTAAGGTAAGGAATGAACTGAGATTAAGGAAATGAGGACTGGAGGGGGTTACTAACCCACTTGATAAGGGAACGCTTGAGTCGTTCATTGTTTGTGAACTATATATGTTCATCTGTGGTTATTGTTATTGCACTTCATATTATGCTTGTGTATGTAATCAATTTCCATGCTATCGACAATTAGTCGTCGTAGCCCCGTTAGCTTGGGGGCCATGAGAGGGTGTACCAGCATTCGTGCTGACCCCCTCGGGGGCTATTTTTACACTTGCATGTAAGAGACCCTGAGGACGCACTACGAGAGTAGGAGCGGTTAGACTTAGGGTGGGATGTTTATTTTGAGTTCGGGTTGCGCCTGTGCACCCGACTGTTTATATTAAACTGATGTAAGGTTGAGATTATGTTTAAGATACTTGTACTCGGTTGGTTGTGGTATTGTGGTTGGTGATGTTTTGAGTTGGATAAGTATTTTGGATAAGTATTGTAAATGTTAAGGCCGGTATATTCTAACGATCAGACCGTGGCAAGGTCCAGGTTTTATTATTTCCGCTGCGACGTATCCGATTAAGTGTTCAGTTTTGCGATAACCACGAATGGCTTTGGATGGGGTTACAGAACTGCTTTAGGTGGATTTGTTTTTCATGGGCCTAGAACTAAATTGATAAAAAATTGGGCCGAAAGAGAGAAATCACCTAAGTCTAAACTTCTAGGCCGAAGCCCAAATGATTCACATATCAAAACCAAACAGGGCCTCTAGGCCGTAAACTATAAAGCTGTAAATTCGGGTTGGGCTTAGTTGATGTAGGAAAAGTTCCTATCAATTCCTAGGCTGGGTAGTGGACCGATCACACAAGCAGACAAGGCCCACACAAATTCTACATGTCCTCACTTGTCGCTTATCCAATTCGGGTATGGATCGATCCGGAGAGGTGCTTGGGGCATGGGCCCAGGTCACCACAAAGGAATAGGGCTTGCACGTTATTCTCTTTGGGCTTCCCCACTTTTTCACAACACCTAAAGGTGTGCGTCTACGGTTGGGTCTTTGACTGACCAAACAATGGGCTAGGTAAGGACACTGCCAGGAAAACGCTTGGGGCTAAAGCCCATGTATTAAGGGGATGTGGTTAGACGACATCCTCCTCTTTTCCCCCGCTTATTCACATCACCTAAAAGGTGTGAGTCCCTGACAAGGGACCCTCAAACGGGTCCCGGGGTGAAATTGGTTTGCGTGGACTCTCGCTCTCATATGATACAAAGGTGCAGAAAATTAAAGTGCGCACGAAAGTAAACAATCAGAGTAATAAAGCCATAAATAAACGTTTTCGAGTTAAGACCTTTTTCTTAAAATTAAGAATTTTGTCCCCAGAGAGTCGCCAGTCTGTGAGCCTCGATTTTTAAACCCTACCCTATGTTGATTAAAGTTAATTAGGATCTAACCGGGTTTTAGGTCCACTTTTAACCTAAGTTTAATAACTATGCCATATAACATTAATTATTAAAACCTAAGCTAGCTCACTAGAACCTATTATGAGTCGCCACCTAATTTTTACCTAGATCAGATTAGGAAAGAAGAGTTTGGGTTCGGGGGTTTTGTATACAACTTATTTAGGGTTCAAATTACTTTTATTACCCCTCCTAGGTTGTTTTGCCTTTACTTTGTTTATTTACGGCTTACTACAAAGTTATTTTAACCTAAGTGAGCGCTTCTTTTTTTTTTTTTTTTTATTTTTAACGTTTTGACAGAAATTAAAGTGGAAACTGAAAATACCTAAACTAGGGCTTCGGAGGCAGAATTAGGTCAAATTTTGTTTACGTCCGTAGCCACGGACCCTAGGTCCTAGACCACGAACCCCAGGTCCGAGACCACGGACCCCAGTTAACCTAATTATACAGAAAAGTCGAATTTAAGAAAAATGAAATTTTGAAAAGTCCGGGGCCACGGACAAGCTGTCCGTGGGTCCGGACATTATTTAGCAAAACCTAAATTTTGAAATTTTAAAATCCCGCCGCCGTCCGTGGGTGTCCGTGGCCACGGACAACCCGTCTGTGGTCCCGGACCATAGGTCCGAGGTCCCGGACCACCCACGGACGGGGGTTTTCTGGTGGTTCCCGACGGTGTTTTCGGCTAGACAATTATGTACTTGTAGCCTGAAAGGTATACAATACGTTAGTAATTGAAAGATTGCAGTTTGAAGTCGAATTATGCACGAAACTTGACAAACAAGTAACAAGGCAAAAGCAAAAGCAATTAGCAATACAGAAGCCGAAAAGGGTTGGTTTGAGCCCAAAATTTAACAGAGAGTTAATAAGGTTGTGGGGAGTTAGAAAAGTAGAATTATAACCTGTTTTACCTTCGAATTCAAGATGATTCTTCACGTTGGGATTCTTCGAAGGCTCCGATGATGCCGGTTCCGGATTGAGTTCGACCCGAGCTTCTGGTTGTTGATTGTTGATGATGTTCTTCACGTTTTGGAGGTGGTTTGGTTGATGTTTGATGATTGTTGATGTGTTGGGAGTTGAAAAGTGTGTTTAGGTGGTGATTTCGGGGGATTTTTGATGTGATATTGGTGCTTGGATGTGTAAAAATGTGGGGGACTTGTGACGGCTAGGTTTTCTGGTTGCTCAGGGTTCTTGAGGTTCTGATTTGATCATGGGATAAGGTTCCTTATATAGGCTTTCTTAAAGATAGGAAAATCCGGTTTAAACCGAGATTTACCGACGTTTTAGCTCAAGGGCTTCCAAAAGGAATTTGATTATGAAATTTTACACATGGGTAAAGGATGATATTATGATTTTTCTAAAGTGAAATCGAATTTTTGGATATTGAAATATTTTAAATTCAATTTCTCGTCAGATTCAATCAAAAATTGCTAGAATATTATTAGAAATTCAAAAAAATCAAAATTCCAGCACCATTACGCTTAAAATGTCATCCTCTATCATGGGTTAAAATTTCAAAGCATTTCAAGTTGTTTTGAGCATCCTTTGGAGGAGAGAGAAAGCCTATAGGAGGTCTTGGGAGCCTTAAAAATTACGAAAACACCCCTGACGATGACGAAACTGCTCCCCATGTCCCGGAATGCGCCGATCGAGCCGGAATCCCTCATTAGTTGATTGAAGTGCCTCTCACAACACCAAAGCCTTACAGACCCTAACCAGGGGGGTCAAAATTTTGGGTATAACACCTGGAAGGTTCCTAAGCTGGTGGACCTCTTCCAGAGAGAGATCATTAAGCACCATGGTGTTCCTAAGATGATTGTGTCAAATAGAGACTCCAGATTCCTTTCTAGATTTTGGCAGCAAGTTCAGGAAGCGTTGGGTACAAAGCTGAAGCTGAGTACCACCCTTCCATTCTCAGACGGACGGTCAGAGTGGGTGGACTATTCCAGGGAAGCTGGATCGACCGTTTACACTTGATCGAGTTTGCGTACAACAACAGTTATCATGCATCCATTCAGATGCCGCCATTCCAGGCGTTGTACGGCAGGCCATGTAGGACACCTCTTTGTTGGGACGAGGCCAGTGAGAATATCCTCTTAGGGCCAGAGTACCTAGAGCAAGAGAAGGAGGATGTTATGCAAATATTGTAAGAACATGAACGCAGCCCAGGACAGACAGAAGCCATATGCTGATGTCCGAAGGAGAGACCTCGAGTTCGCAGTGGGCGATCGAGTCTTCCTTAGAGTTTCACCGATGAAGGGTGTCTTTAGATTTGGGCAGAAGGGCAAGCTTAGCCCGAAGTATGTAGGACCGTACCTTATCACGGAGTGAGTGGGCCCATTAGCCGACAAATTAGACTTACATGTTGGGCTTGGGAGAGTGCACAATGTGTTCCACATATCTCAGCTGAAGCAGTATGTGCCTCACCCATCGCATATCTTGCAGCCCGAGACACTTGAGTTAGACCATACGCTTAGGTATGAGGAGACTTCGATCCGCATTTTAGACTCTAAGACGAGGGGAGACCAGGAACTAGACCATTAGGATGGTCAAGGTTTTGTGGTCAAACCACGAGATCGAGGATGCGACATGGGAGTTGGAGGACTCCAAGCGAGACAAGTACCCAAACCTTTTCCTTTAGTTGTGTATACTTGTGGGGGTACGTGGGCGTAACTTTTTTAAGGGGAGTGGAGCGACACACACGACTTGCATGTTTGCAATCTAGTTAGTGTCCGGTTTTGTATTTTGGTTGTTGTGCATGTGTGCACTTGATTGTGTATTACAAATTATATATGATACTTGGATGATTATTGGTGGTATGTTGTGACATACATGTTGGTATTGTGAATGCATGAATGTTGTATTCTTTGACGTACTTGTTGTATACTTGCCTTAGCACACTTGATGATCTATATATATATGGCTAATACCTTTGGGCACTTCTTGTTGATTAAGCACCTTGTCAAGTGCTATGCATGATTAAATTGTGCCATGAATCATGGCTATGTGGAACAGGTTAGCGCTGTATCGATTACGATATATGCATACTAGGTTTGAACCTAGTGGGACATGATCCCTAGTGATGAATTATTTGTGGTTACCTAGTGGAATTTGATTCCTTAAGAGAACTGAATATGAATAAGGACTTCGGGACGAAGCCTTTTTAAGGGGTAGATTGAAATACCCCTAAGGTTTATGAATTAATAAAAGAGTTGAACATAACCTTAAACACATCTATACAAATAAAAGTGTATAAATTATTGGATGGATTAAAGTGTTATAATGTGTATAAACTAATAAAATCACCAAATCCATAAGGAATTTGCAAAAACGGAGCATTTCAACCTTCGCAAATGGGGTATTTTACCCCTAGGAACATAGTTCCGGATGCCCGGAACAATATTCCACACTCTAGGAACAAACAGTGCTCACAATCAATTCCAGTTCAGCCCCAAGAACAGACCGTTCCGGACGTCCGGAACCACCCCCGGAACGGTTGGACTGCACACCCATTCAATTTTGTAAATGCTCTAAAAACTTCGTTACAACACTGTTTTTGATTCCATTTATTCCTACACACTCCTCTTTCCATTCTCTATCACATGGAAGGGGAAAATCCAAGAAAATAAATGTTTTGGTCAGATGGACAATAGGAAAACTTGAAGGTGAAACCATGACACAAATAAGAACTAAACCATGGCATAGATAAGAGCCAGACATGGCATAGATATGGAAAAGACAACCTTACCCTTGGCTAAATAAAGCTGGACGGAACTCCCCTATGAAATCCATGCTTCTCTCTTCAAAATCCAACCAAAGTACAAGAGGAAGCTTCCTCACAAAGACCTATCTTCAGTTTTTGACTTTAAAAGTCTATTCTACACTCTCTCTCTCTCTTATTCACTCCTCACTTCAGCCATAGACATCCCCATTCTTCTCTTCATTACTGCAACTTGAAGCTCTTGAGCCCTCTTGGTGAAAAATTAACTCCAAGAGCATAAGGTAAGCTCATAAGGTGTATAATAGCTTATTTTCTTCCTCTTTTCAACGGTTATCCAATGAGCTAACTTCCATCTCATTCCCACCTATATTCCAGGCCGAGTTCAGCTTGTAAGTAAGGGGTGAAAACCGGCTGAAACAAGTGTGGGGAGCAAACAAGTCAAAAATCATCTTTAAGGTAAAAATGGTGCTCTAAGCTTCTCCTTTCACTTCTACTCTTTCAATGGCTGGGTTATTATGTCATTCCACTCATTTCCTTCCTCTTGACAGACTAGAACCTTGGTGAACTTCAACTCCTTTGGAGGTGGCCGAAATCACTCCAAAAACCCCATTTAAAGAGGTTAAAAGAGTAAGTGTTCTAGCTTCTGTTTTTGTTGAGTTGATCCACCATTTTGGCTTGTTTTAAAAATGGAATAACACCCTTCGTTCCTCTGGAAAGTAGGATGTGGAACACTTGGGAACAGCTTGTGATTATAAGGTAAAAATCTTGGTTTTAAGACCTTAAATCTTTCCTTTGGTTAAAATTGTTTTGAGCTGAGCCATAACCTCTCCTCTCTGTATAATGCATGTCAAGAGGTGTATAAACACTCCTACAAACACTGTCCAAGGAGAAAAATCTAAGCCTAAAGTCAAATTCAATGTAAAAGATGAACTATATCTAAACCATGTTCTAATCAGTTTATTAAATAATGTTTGGGTATAAAATCTGACTTAGCATGTTATATTATGCTAATAGTCAGCTGGTGTGAAGAAACAAGGAGTAAAGCTTCAAAAATCCAAGGTATAAACCTTAATGTAATTATTAACATATTTGATAGTTCAAGGGCTTATGTTATTATTATGACCGAGAGTGTACTATGGTCACTTTAAACCTTAAAATGACTAGGAAATGTTATAGAAAACTATGGTTAGTCACTTAAAATATTTAAGTAACATAATTGTCAAATTTAAACATTATGTGAAATTTGATATATATATATATATATATATATATATATATATATTATATATATATATATGTATGGAAGTGAGGCTGAAAACTTTCTGTATAATGTTATAATGACCTGATGATGTTTATAAAACTATAGCATAAGTTTTGGGTAGGTTGGAATAAGGTTTAAACATTTAAGTAGCAAGTTTATTAAATTATGTGGTTAAAATATAATTGTTATAAAATCTGGGGTATAAAGTGTACATCTGAGTATATTATGTAGTCAGGAGTCCTTAGTGGCCTAAATATGTATATAAACTTATGTTAAAAGTTTTGGAATGATTGGTTAAGTTTTAGGCATTTAAGTGACAAGATATAATGTTTTTGAGGTGTTAAATGAATTATGTAAAAATCTGGGTACAAACCATAATTTCGGTAAACATAAGAACTTAGGAACATCAAAGTAAATATTGGTGAATATAGGTGCTAAGTAATATTTCATAAAGTTGGAAATGTGATTTTAAGGAATTATAAGCCTTATAAGTATTAAAATGAATAAAAGATTCATTAATGGGGTCAAATTGCAATTAAGCAAAATATGAAGGGTTTAAACTGTATAAGAGTTCAAATGGGTGATGTTTGGTAGATTGGAATATTAAAAATAAATTTTATAAGTTATAGTACCTAAATGTGAATTAATGATTAAATGGGGTACTTTGTAATTTAAGGAATTATGGTCAAGGGAGTAATCTAGTGTTAACCTTGACTAATAATGAGTTTTACCAAATAAATGAAGATAGGAATTAACTTGGTGATTTAACAAAGTATTAGGTTAAAATGGGATTTATAAAAATAGTTGGGGTTTTGATGTAATTTCTGAACATATAGTGTTGGAATGTAATATAAATGACCAGTAGGGGTTCGTATGAAATTTTTATGATTTTGGGATATTTTGGTGATTTAATAAAGTAAAGGATATAATATATAGTTATAAGGTTAAATTGTAACAATTGTGAAACTTATGGGGTTTATGTAATTAACTATAAATTGGGGGTAAACCGAGATTAAAAGGACCTTAGGGGTCTTTATGATTTAGTCAATTATGGGATTTATTTTGGAATTAAATAAATCAATATGTATAATATAAAGTTCTGGGAATTAAATTGTAAGTTTGAAATAAAAGTGGGCTACAATGTACTTAATAAAAGTTGTGGGTTTAGGTATGAAAACCAAACAGTAGGGGGGCTGTTTGGAAATGATAAAAGTTGGCTGAAACCTTGGGTTAGATTAAATAAGGTTAAAAATGTAACATTTAACCTTTAAGGGTGATTTTGTAGTTAATGAAAGTTAATGGGTAGAAGTGTTATTACCGAAATTAAGAGTGGCTGGTGCAATTTAGTAAATAATATTATAGATTTATACTATAGGTTGGAATGAGAGATAGTGGTATATTAATTAAGGCAGTGAGAGAATAGTTTGTAATAGAGTTAAGTATATTAACTATACCTGAAAACAATCAATGAATTGATGAGATAAATTAAAGATTTGGAAAGTATAATATAAGCTTAGAAACCTTATGATGTAAGGAACACTATAATGTATAAAATACATTGAATAGTATTAAGATAAATCTTTATTAGAGGATTGTGAATAGATAACATAAATAGAATTATAAGGTCCTACACATGGAATGACAAAGGAGAGTTGTTATATAAATGAATTTTATAATTCATATGGAGACAAGAATTATGCATGATATAAGGTTGGGAACCTTACAAAGTTAAAAGAAGTAACATGATGTATTTATGACATTACATATAACAACTTATTCAGCTAGGACTATAATCCTAGTAAGTAATACGTAACATTAAAATGTTACAAATTAAAACATCTCACATAAATGATCATATGTCATTATTATAAGTTGGAATCATAATCCACTACGAATTATGTAATTATATGGGAAGAGTGGAAACGATCATTAGTTTACAATCAAGGAGTTAAGGATGTATTATTAAGTAAGAATTCATTATCAAATGTAGTTACTACATGCAAACGGGAAAATTGAAGACAGATATTAATAAGTAAAGAAAATTATCCTAGAAAATCTATAAATCTAAAAATGCCCACGGGTTGCAAAAATAAATCCCGGTCAAAGAGTATAGTGAACTAGAACTCTAGAAGCTGCCGGGGTCGAATCCACGGGGACTTAGTTATTAAATCTAATCCTAGAAATTAATAAATTAAAAGGGTTGTCGTTTGTTTTGGTTTTTAAATTAAAAGTAGCAAGCAAGAAAATTAAATAAAATTGTATAAAGTTATGAATGAAGCGGAGCCTTGGGTTCAGGGGAATTCTTTGCTAGCCAGATTATATAATTAATCACCGGTTAATCGAGACTTGGATTGGTAAAATTCTTTTTGTCTCTTAAAGACTAAATCCTAGTCAAATTGAGCTCTTCTATGCGTAACACATTTGGCCGAATCACGAACTAATGCCATACAAATAAAAGGATTAAGCGCGAGAATTTTTCTTTGCATCTGAAGGTCAAATTAATTAATCTAATCAATTTTTCCACAGATTAGCAGGTTGCTATGACCTTTATATCACTCACCGATCAGATCCTGACAGAAATTCGCATAGCTAATAATAAAAATCTGCAATTTTTACTAAAAGAATAAATAAAAGCAGCAACCAGAACAATCCAAATAATTATCTCAATCAACCGGTAAAATAATCAAATTATTAGTCTAACTATGAATCCCCCATCACCCAAGATTTAATCCTTTAGCCTAACATAATTAAAGAAATAACACAAGGAGAGAGTAGAAATCAAAATCATATTTCTAAAATTCTAGTCTAAAATTCGCCAGATAAAAGGTTGAGCAGATTAATGAAATTGGAGCAGAAAAGCGTTCTTCTCCGGTGCTGGAATGGTCACGACAGAGCCAAGGGAAAAAGAGAGACACGGCCGCATACACTGTTTGCGATTGTGTGAGAGTCTCTACAAAAAACTTCTTTTTTTCATTCTTTTCCTTTTGCTTATTTCCATCCGTCCCTCCCTCTCTCTGTCTGTCTAATTTCTACTGTCCGCCCCTCCTACCTCTCTCCCTTCTTTTTCTTTTTTTATTTTTTTTTTTTAATTCCCTCTCTCCGTGTGCACGTTTTAACTCCCCCTTCCTTTCCTCTCTTTTTTTCCTTCTTCTTTTCTTTCTCTTTTTTTCCTTGTCATTCGCCCCTCTCTCTTCTTCTTTTATTTTTTCCTTTCCTGCGCTCCTCTCTTTCTTCATTTTTTTCCATTTTTTTTTTATTTTTTCCTGTGCAAGTGTGCTACTACAGACGTCTTTTTTTTTCTTTTATTATTTTCCCAACCGCCACTTTCTTTTATATTTCCAATATCCCCCTACTTTTTCTCAATCCTTTCACGGCAATCTCGTACAAATATATATATATATATATACACATCTATAAATATTTGTACCGGACACAACTTTGACAGGGTTTAAATTCTTCATATGAGCTCCGATTTGTTCCCCGTTTATGGCGTTGGAAAGCTCGTAAGGAGATCTATGTATTTCTACCATCATTTCCTGCTTTAAACATATAAATTGGCATCAGTTCTTGCCCAAAGTAGGAGTCATGAAAAGCATAGGATAAGTGTGAAAAAGCGTATAAAAAGGTTGTATAAATAAGAATTTAGCACCTATAAAACCATATCAATTTCACACTTATCAAATCACCCACACTTAGCCTTTTGCTTGTCCTCAAGCAAAACTCTCAAGCACAAGTGAAGCCAAGCTAATGGAACTCAACAGGAAAGGAAGAGCACAGAAGAAAGGAATTGCTAGCTTAACCATTAAAGGGGGCAATTCAAATTATTCAAAACAATTTATTCTTTCCAAAAACATGAAGTCATTCGGAGCTAACAAATGAGAAACGAAACCATAAGAGTCTTGCCTTTAACCTTGAGCCAATCCACCTTTTTCCTTCACAAACCATAGAAACGACAAGGGGCATGAAGTAGGATCAAATTCCATCATACCTTTCAATGCCACATACTCTTGATCCATAAGAGAAATTAATCTGTATTTAGCACTGCATTTGCATAAATATTTCAATTAAAGCGCTTTCAATTTCCTTCTACAGACTTTTCTCTCCACCCATGTAGCGGCTTTGGGTCCACTATCCCAGATCACAAGGACCTTAGGTAGCTAGGTGATAAAGCACCTCAACGGACTTAATAACCAAGTGCACGAGGCCTGATTTGGATCATAATTAAAAATAACATGCTTAGGATCAGCGGAGTACCTTGCCTTGTTCTTTTCCAACCATTTCAATCCAGTTCATTCCAAGGCTCAAAGCTAAAAGCAAGGTTCAGATGGTGAATATTCTCATTTGTTTCAGCACTTTCAGAATAAAGACTTCAATTCAGCAATTAAATACTAGAAAAATTTCAAAATTTTGCCCCCCAAGATCAGCTAACCAACTAAACTTCCTCTATGGCTTCCTTCCAAGTTGAGCAATCACAACAAGACTTTAACAAGTGCAATAGAAAAGAGCTCAGAGACGCGCAAAAAACAAGCGGCGAAGGAGCTCACCCCACCCCACACTTATAGTGAAGCAATGTCCTCATTGCTTAGGAAGAATTAAAATTGCGCAAGCAATCCAACGGAGGAAACAAAATCGCACACAACAGATCAAAAGGGAGCTTGTAAAACATAAAAGAGTAGAAAAGTAAAGAATACTCCCCAGAGTCCGCTCAGGGTGTGTAGCAAGGCCAACCCCACACTTGAGTTCAGCTATGCGATAAAGTAAGCAAGCTGATAATATTATCTACAAAGCCAGAAGAACTCAAGTGGAACCAGACAAAATCATTAGGAGAAAAATAAGAGTCAAGGCTCTTGCAGTAAGCATAACATCAGCCAACACACCACAAACTAAAAAGAAAAGAGCAAAATAAAAAACTAAACTAAGAAAAGGAAAAGAGATACAAATCGGTGGGTTGCTCCCACCAAGCTGCCCGGAGTTAGAGTCTTTGGCTAGACTTCACAAGATAGCATTAAGGAGGGCCGCCACAGCAGATAGCAAGGGATTTTGTCAGTCTGAAACGCCATTGCAAGCGCGGTTTCTTTGAAGATTTAAAAGGTGGGGCCGAAGTAGCATCAGAAACAGTAGAAACAGGAGTAGTAGAAGAAGAACTCTCAATAAAGGACACTCCATGTGCAGGATGATGAGAAAAAAGCAGAGCCAAGGTACTTCTTCAGACGAGCATCATTCACCTTGAATACCTCTCCAAACTTGTTCTCTAGCTCGTAGGCACCATAGGAAGTGACTCCCACAACCTTAAATGGGCCAGCCCAGTGGGACTTGAGCTTTCCAGGAAAGAGACGGAGTCTAGAGTTATATAAGAGAACCAAGTCACCAACCTTAAAATCTCTCTGTAGGATCATCTGGTCATGAATCCTCTTCGAACACTCCTTGTAGATCCTGGAGCTATCATAAGCTTGCTCCCTTAACTCCTCCAGCTCAGACAATTGAAATTTTCGCTTCTCACCAGCAGCATTCAGATCAAAATTGAGGGCTTTCAAAGCCCAATATGCTTTATGCTCTAGCTCAACTGGGAGATGACAAGACTTCCCATACATTAGCTTAAAAGGAGACATCCCAATGGGAGTCTTGAATGCAGTTCTATAAGCCCACAGAGCATCATCAAGTTTGGCATACCAATCCTTCCTGGAGGAGTTGACTGTCTTTTGAAGAATCCATTTCAGCTCTCGGTTACTCACTTCTGCTTGACCATTAGTTTGGGGATGATAAGGCAAAGCAACCTTATGAGTCATCCCGTACTTAGACATCAAGGAATTAAAGGCCCTGTTGCAAAAGTGAGAACCACCATCATTGATGATAGCTCTGGGCACACCAAATCTTGTAAAGATGTTCTTCTTCAAAAATTTAACCACAGTTTTAGCATCAGCAGAAGGGCAGGAGATTGCTTCGACCTACTTGGAAACATAATCTACAGCAACAAGGATGTAGTGGTTTCCATGAGAAGAAGGAAATGGGCCAGCAAAGTCAATACCCCAAACATCAAACAACTCTACTTCAAGAATTCCCTTTTGAGGCATCTCATGCCTTCTTGAAATGTTCCCCATCCTCTGGCAATTATCACAGTGAGAGCAAAAGCGGTGGACATCTTTGTGTAGAGTGGGCCAGTGAAACCACACTCTAACTCCTTAGCAGCTATCCTAGTAGGACCGTGGTGACTACCTGCCTCTCGAGAATGGCAGAACTCAATCACACTGTCAACTTCTTCATTGGGGAGACACCTTCTAATCAAACCATCAGCACACACTCTAAAGAGATAGGGGTCCTCCCAAACATAATGACGGGCTTCAGAAAGAAACTTCTTCCTCCGGTTGTAGCTTAAATCATGGGGAATCAAACCAGAGGCAAGATAGTTAGCCAGGTCAGCATACCATGGCTCTTTAACTTTCCCAATTACAAAGACTGTTTCATCAGGGAAAAATTCATTTATGGGGACCCCGTCATCTGGAGTCTCAAGCCTAGACAGATGATCTACAACTCCATTCTACTTCCTTGCTTATCAACAACTTCCAAGTCGAACTCTTGGAGAAGCAAGATCCATCTCAGGAGTCTGGGCTTAGAATCATTCTTTTGGAATAGGTACTTCAAAGCAGAGTGATCGGTATGAACAATTACCTTACTTCCCAGCAAATAGGACCTGAACTTATCAAGAGCAAACACCACAACAAGTAGCTCCTTTTCAGTAGTGGTGTAATTCTTTTGAGCTTCAGATAGAGTCTTACTTGCATAAGTGATAACCCTCAAAATTTTGTCCTTCCTCTGACATAGTGCAGCACCAACAGCATAATCACTAGCATCTGTCATGATCTCAAAAGGAAGAGACCAATCAGGAGGAACCACAATAGGAGCAAAAATGAGCTTACCCTTGATAGTCTGAAAAGCTTTCAAACACTCCTCTGAGAACTGAAATTTCACATCTTTCTGTAGAAGATCGGAAAAGGGCTTAGCAATTTTGGAGAAGTCCTGGATGAACTTCCTATAGAACCCTGCGTGACCAAGAAAAGATCTAACATCCTTAACTGAAGTGGGAGGAGGCAGCTTCTCAATGACCTCCATCTTAGCCTTATCCACCTGAATACCATCTTTGGAGACCCTGTGTCCAAGCACTATACCTTCTTGTACCATGAAATGACACTTCTCCCAATTCAAAACCAAATGAGTCTCCTCACATCGGCCTAGTATCTGATCCAGCTCATCAAGACACACATCAAAACTCTGGCCATACACAGAAAAGTCATCCATTAAAACTTCTATGCTCTTCTCAATAAAATCATTAAAAATCGCCATCATACATCGCTGAAATGTGGTTGGAGCATTACAGAGACCAAAGGGCATCCTCCTATAGGCAAAAGTACCATAAGGACAGGTGAAGGTGGTCTTCTCCTGATCCTCTAGCGCAATGGGAATCTGAAAATAACCACTATACCCATCAAGGAAGCAGTAGAACTCTTGCCCAGCTAACCGCTCCAGCATTTGATCAATAAATGGTAACGGGAAGTGATCCTTCCTTGTGGCTTCATTCAAGTGCCTGTAATCGATGCACATCCTCCAACTAGTGGTTTGCCTCTGAGGCACCAATTCACCTTTCTCATTGGGCACTGCAACTATTCCCCCTTTCTTGGGAACAACTTGCACAGGAGAAACCCAACGGCTATCAGAGATGGGGTAAATGATACCTGCATCCAGAAGCTTCAGAAGTTCAACTTTCACTACTTCTTTCATGTTTGGATTCAATCTCCCCTAGGGCTGCCTCACTGGCTTGACACTATCTTCCATGTATATTCGATGAGTGCATAACCCTGGACTGATCCCTTTAATATCTGCCACTGACCACCCCAAAGCTCCCTTGTGCCTTCTTAACACCTCTAGAAGTCTGCTTTCGTGCGAAACAGACAAAGATGAAGAAATAATAACAGGCAGGGTGCTACCCTCTGCCAAGAAAGCATACTTAAGATTTGAAGGGAGAGTTTTGAGTTCAAGAGTAGGGGGCTTCTCTATTGAAGGAATGAGCCTCTGAGTAGGCCTGTCCAGTGGCTCCACAGGAGGAGCATAAGGGTGAAAGTAGGATCGACCCTGGATGAGCTGGTGGACAATAGTAGCTACCTCAGTTGTAACACCCCTAAAACCGGCCTAAGAGTTAAGGGTGCTACACGCCGCGTATTACTACCTAATAACGCAAGGCTCTAAATCACTCAAACGCAATAAAGGCCCGAAACAAAGTTCACATAAACATTGTAAACCAATGTACTCAAATACAGCGGAACAAATACCAAAATCCCAAATACGAAACTGAGTCAGAAACAGAAGTCAAAGTATAAGGCCCGAAGGCTACAACATCTCAAAGTATCAAACTGAATGAACATAAAAGCTAAATACTATAGCTCCAGAACTTAGGATGATCCTCGCTGATCAATCTGCAAAAATGTTAGAAGTAGGGGAATGAGCACACAACTATGCCCAGTAAGCAGCGACCGTCATCAGTAAGGTCGCTCAAAACAATTGAAAACAGAAGAAGGAGAAGATAAGCATTTATCCACAATTCTCAATATCCAGAAGCTTTCAGAACAGAAACAGAGTGGAACTCAAGGGGTTCCCATATCAGAAACAGTCGGAGCACTTAAACAGAAAGGGGACAAAACACAATGCACACACTCAGAAGGGTCGGAGACCCATAGACCATACCAGGTCTCTCGGCAACGCAAGAGAAAGAAATGACTCGAAAGAGCCAAAGGGTTCGTCAACCCCACAGAACAGAAAGGGAATGACCCATACTCAGGATGACGTCTACATGGTATACCACGGAATAGCTCGACCCAGCCATTCACGGCTCAGAAACAGTGTGCTATGTCCCAAAAAGAAGGATTGCTTAAACAGAAGCAAAGTTGCATTTAATATGCCAAAACACTCATAAATCAGTAGTACAGAACGTAAGGAATCCAATGCCGCAGACGGCACTCAAATCGGAGTTCAAACGAAGAAGTTACGCTGAAAACAGAGGGGTGTCCGAACTTGTGTCCGGACGTCGAAGTTCGGACACAAGTCGAGACTCAGAAACCAGAGAAAGCCAAATGTCCGAACTTGTGTCCTGACGTCGAAGTTCGGACACAAGTCGAGTTGAAATCAGATAGAGGAATTCAGAATGTCCGAACATCCAAGTTCGGACGAATGTTCGGACAGGTTTTACGGGAAAACACGCGGAAGGTCCGACCTTGTGTCCGGACATCGAAGTTCGGACACAGGTCGAACTTAAATCAGAGGAAAAACCTGAGGGTGTGTCCGAACATCCATGTTCGGACAGATGTTCGGACATACCCCGAACTTGAAAATCAGTAAGGCAAGAACGCACTGTCCGAACTTCAAAGCTCGGACAGAAGTTCGGACAGTGCGAAAACTGCAATTTTCAGAAGACGAACAGGGCAGAAAAACAACGCAATTCAACACCACGAATTGCCAAATAAGCACACACACCAAATCAGACATTAAAACAGGAAACCATGGGGGTTTAGCCATTCCAAAATCACAACAAACGCTAAGAAACCACACACAAAACCACAAACAATCCTTGCAACACCCCATGGCTGAACTTCCAAACTGAATCGAGCAACCACCTACCTCAATTAGCAGACAAATCCCGAATCAGACAGCAGAGCCCAACCACGCAGAACCACAATCCGATACAGACAACGGCCACTGAGTTCCACAATCAAAGCCCAGCAATCAGAAAACATTCAAAGGAAACCTAGAATTTGGAAACTCAAAACTGTATAACTTTCTGCACCACAAACCTGAAATCGAGTGTGCAGAACCTCCAGCAATTCGCAAAGCAACAGCCACACGAGAACACGAATCCAAACGCAGAGCACAATCGCTGAGTTCATCACAACAATCAACCAAAATCAGAAACTGCAGAGGAGAGGAACTTGCTCTAATTACCAATCTGAATTTCGAGAACCAAACCTGAAGGCGGATAGAAGAATTACACCGCAGCAGAGATTCCAACCAGATTGCAGTAGATCACTCAACGCTTCAGCAGAGGAGGAATTAGAGAGAGAAAAGGGAAGAGAGGAAACTGGCGTTCAAACCACGACCGAGACGCTCCTCACGAATGGACTGACGTGATGTAAAATAATTGGAAAAGTGTAAGGAATAAAATAAGGAACCCTTCTCCTTATTAACCAATAAAACAATTACCTTAATTGTTTTATGCAAAGACCTTCCTGCCCTCTTCAAATAAAACAATACCGCCGGAGTCCCAACTGATAGCAAAGGAATAAATAATCCAACTTAGAAAACATTGCAACTGATATAATATAAGGTAGGAATTATACGGGTTATAACATCAGTGCTCTCCTTATCATCCTCAATCGAGTGGCATAATACCTGCTCTAGCAAATCAGAATTCTCAAGCAAGAAAGAAGAGTCATCAGCATTCTTAGCAACACAAGTATCATAATCATCAGAACAATCAATGTCAATTGAAAGCACAGCATGAGAAGAAGAATTTTCTCATCATCTTAGTAATATCAAAACTGACTAGTCTCATTATTAAACTTAAGAGTGATATTTCCCTTGTCAACATCAATGACAGTTTTAGCAGTTCGAGGAAAGGTCTACCCAAAATCAATGGTACTTCAACATCCTCATCCATATCGAGAATGACAAAATCAGTAGGGAAGAAGAGTTACCAACACCTACCACAACATTCTCAACCATACCACGAGGTTTGATTGAAGAACGATCAGCTAATTGCAAGTTAAAATTAATTGGAACAAGCTCAATAGCATGAAGCTTCTTAAACATTGAATAAGGCATCAAATTTATACTCGCTCCAAGGTCGCAGAGTCCAAAACCACAGTCCATGTCTCCAATGGTGCAAGGGATGATGGGCTGCCCTGGATCTCCACACTTTGGAGGAAGCTTCTGTTGGATGGTTGTAGAGCATGTCTCTGTCAGCTGAACGATCTCACTCTCCTTAAAATTCACTTGTTACAAATCAAATCTTCACAAAACGAGCATAATTAGGCATCTGCTTGATAGCATCAATCAAGGGAATATTGATAGTAAGCTTAGAAAACACATTCAAACATTTCCCAAATTGATCATCAAGTTATTTTTCTTTCAATCTATTAGGAAAAGGAAGTTCCTTAGGAACCACCTTACCCTTGGAATTTTTAGCAATCAAAGTATGAGAAGGGGAAGAGATAGGAGCCTGGGTCTCCTCAACAACTACCTCATGAGGGGCTGGAGGCCCTGAACGGTGCACCAGTGCTAGAAGAAGGAAGACCGGTCTCTTCGCCAGCTTGGTCCTCAGCCACTTGATCTTATTTATCAGCTGCTTCCCACTTCGAAGACTAACTCCCTGACAAACCTCTGTTTCATCAACATCTAGGACAGTCACTACCTTCATCTGCTCCTTTGGATTGGGATCCGTTTGAGAAGGTAATGAACCATGAGTCCTTTGATTCAATAACAACTGAGTCAGTTGTGCCATGTGCTACTCAAGCTTCTACTGACCAGCAGTCAGAGTCTGATTGGTAATCATCTGCTGCTCATACTGACTCTGCTGTTTGGCTTCCAATTTAGCCAACAAATCTGCAAGATTGGAAGTATTTGAAGAAGAGGGAGGGCCTTATTGTGTGAAACTGAGATTGCTGATTCTGATTGTATGAAGGCCGAGAAAAACCAGGAGGCACTCCCTGAGTAGGCTACTGAGGCCTCATCTGATATGAGTTCAAGGCATTATTGGGGTTTCCATACCTTAAGTTCAGGTTGATTCTGAACCCAAGGTTGCCTATGAAAGATTGACCCACAACACTTGCCTTCATTTCTATGCATCTCACCTATCTCTGGGCATGATTCAAATTCATGTGGCCCACACACATTGACAACAACATAAATCACGGAGCTAGAGAGATACCTGCTTCACAGAATTAGCAAGAGCTTTATCCATCGTGAGTTGCTCCAACATCTTCAACATGTGGCTCATGGTAGTCTCTGTCTGAGCCTGCTTAGCAGCCATCTGCTCTAGAATAGGGTCTACAGCTCTGGATGAACTAGAACCCACAGAAAAAACTCTACCACCACTGGAGCTCCACTCTCTAAGCTCCTCACAGTATGACTCCATAGCAGCCATAAACTCTTCACCATTCTTAGCTAACAGGTTACCACCCAAGGCCGAGCGCACCTCACCCTTATTCTCATCTCTAAGCCCATGAAAGAAACCAAGTGCTAGAGAGGTAGTGTCCTATCCATGGTGAGGGCACTGTCGCAGAAGCTCCTTGAAGCGGTCCCAAGCTTCACAAACTGTCTCAGATCCAGACTGCTTGAAAGTCATCAACCCAGCAATCAACTGGCGAGTCCTCGAGATAGGCAAGTACTTCTCATAAAATTTCTCTGTCATCTGATCCCAAGAAGTGATAATGCCTGGAGGCAAGCGATGATACCATTTGGATGCCTCTCCTGAAAGGCTGTTTGAAAATAAGCATAACCTCGCATACTCCTTCAAACCAGGAACAAGACCCAGAGTGTCCAGATGAACTAAAAATCGGTGCACATGGTCTAAAGCATCTGCAGGATCTGCTCCAGAGAAACACCCAGCTGGATGATTGCGCACAGCAGTCGATTGATGTGATGGCTTCAGCTTTTGCCACTCAGCAAGCAACTCAACGGTCAACTATGGTAGAACAACTGGGCTCCCTCTCGGAGTAGCAGGCGGTCTATTGATTGTACCCATTGTAGCATTATTCTGGCCATTTTCGATTTGAGGAATATTATTAGCCATGTCGAAATCTAGCTGCCTTCTCGCTCTCAGAGCCTCAAGGAAAGTTCTTTCAATCTCAGGATCAAATTTTGCTTCAGGAGGACCAGAGGAACGTGTTCTCCGCATCCACCAGGTACCTGCAATAGCAAAGAAGGAAGAAACAGAAGGAAATGAAATTAGAACTAGATTAAACAATAGGAAGATAACACTAAAAAAACCGAAATAGCTAAAACAAATAAACTCAAAATATATTGAAAATAAAATAAAAACAAAGAAAACAATATAAACTAAGAATAGAATAGAAAACAGAAATAAAAATAAAACCAAAACAAAGAAACAAAAAAAACTGAAATTAAATAAAACTACTAAAACAAAACTAAATAGTTAAAATAAATAAAAACAAAACAGAAAAATAAAGTTATAAATAAATTAAAACAAGAAAAGAAATAAATTAACAAAAATATTGAAATTGCTAAAGACAAAATAAACTAAAAATAAATTAGAATAAAATAAAAAACAAGAAAATGAAATAAAACAAAACAAATGACAACCAAAGACAAGGACTAGACAAAAGTCAAGTCCCCGGCAACGGCGCCAATTTGCAAACGGGAAAATTGAAGACAAATATTAATAACTAAGAAAATTATCCTAGAAAACCTATAAATCTAAAAATGCTCACGGGTTGCAAAAATAAATCCCGGTCAAAGAGTATAGTGAACTAGAAGCTACTGGGGTCGAATCCACGGGGACTTAGTTATTAAATCTAATCCTAGAAATTAATATAATAAAAGGGTTGTCATTTGTTTTGGTTTTTAAATTAAAAGTAGCAAGCAAGAAAATTAAATAAAATTGTATAAAGTTATGAATGAAGCGGAGCCTTGGGTTCCGGGGAATTCTTTGCTAGCCAGATTATATAATTAATCACCGGTTAATCGAGACTTGGATTGGTAAAATTCTTTTTGTCTCTTAAAGACTAAATCCTAGTCAAATTGAGCTCTTCTATGCGTAACACATTTGGCCGAATCACGAACTAATGCCATACAAATAAAAGGATTAAGCGCGAGAATTTTTCTTTGCATCTGAAGGGCAAATTAATTAATCTAATCAATTTTTCCACAGATTAACAGGTTGCTATGACCTTCTATCACTCACCGATCAGATCCTGACAGAAATTCGCATAGCTAATAATAAAAATCTGTAGTTTTTACTAAAAGATAAATAAAAGGAACAACCTGAACAATCCAAATAATTATCTCAATCAACCGGTAGAATAATCATATTATCAGCCTAACTATGATCCCCCATCACCCAAGATTTAATCCTTTAGCCTAACATAATTAAAGAAATAACACAAGGAGAGAGAGTAGAAATCATCTTGCTATTAGTTATAAAATTCGCTAGATAAAAGGTTGAGCAGATTAATGAAATTGGAGCAGAAAATCGTTCTTCTCCGGTGCTGGAATGGTCACGACAAAGCCAAGGGAAAAAGAGAGACACGACCACATACACTGTTTGCGATTGTGTGAGAGTCTCTAAAAAAACTTCTTTTTTTCTGTCCTTTTCCTTTTGCTTATTTCCGTCCGTCCCTCCCTCTCTCTGTCTGTCTAATTTCTACTGTCCGCCCCTCCTGCCTCTCTCCCTTCTTCTTTCTTTTTTTTTATTTTTCTTTTTTTTAATTCCCTCTCACCTGTGTGCACGTTCGGACTCCCCCTTCCTTTCCTCTCTTTTTTCCTTCTTTCTTTTCTTTCTCTTTTTTTCCTTGTCATTCGTCGTTCTCTCTATTTCTTCTTTTATTTTTTTTCTTTCCTGCGCTCTGCACCTCCTCTTTCTTCATTATTTTCCTATTTTTCTTTTATTTTTTTCCTGCGCAAGTGTGCTACTATAGACGTCTTTTTTTTTCTTTTATTATTTTCCCAACCCCCACTTTCTTTTATATTTCCAATATCCCCCTACTTTTTCTCAATCCTTTCACGGCAATCTCGTACAAATATATATATATACATATATAAATATTGTACCGGACACAACTTTGACAGGGTCTAAATTCTTCATATGAGCTCCGATTTGTTCCCCGTTTACGGCGTTGGAAAGCTCGTGAAGAAATCTATGTATTTCTACCATCATTTCCTACTTTAAACATATAAATTGGCATCAGTTCTTCCCCAAAGTAGAAGTCATGAAAAGCATAGGATAAGTGTGAAAAAGCGCATAAAAAGGTTGCATAAATAAGAATTTAGCACCTATAAAACCATATCAATTTCACACTTATCACTATATAAGAATACAAACTGTTAAACGACCTTGAACCACCGTTTAGTAACCGGGAGAAATTAATAAACATACGGGATTAAGATACTAGGAGCATTAGTTCTGTATTAATATACCGTAGTAGTTAGTGTTAGTTGTATTAACGATACTCGGTATATGCATGTACGTAAACCAGTACTTCGAGGGATTACTAGAGAGCGTGAATCGTCACGCTAGCAATTACTTCGGTGAACGGTATGTTAATTGTGTGGTCTGAACGTCCTAAGGTTTTCCTCGGGTCCAGACGTTGTGTGTTAATTGTTTAAGAGTGATATCTATGATTTATGCATGTGATCATGTGAATTATATTACTCGACACCATTGCACTTTATTTTACACGAACGTCTATGACTGGAAGTTTACACATCTAAACTCGAACATGTCTTAGATGACCTTTAAGTATCATGTGAACCTAATTGGCAGTCAAGTATTGTAGTCTTAAACCTAAAGATTTGATCTTAGGTTAATGGTTAAAAGAATTTGGTTATATGATGGTTTGGAGGAGGAAACCCAAGACTAACTGGTTGCGCAGCATGATCACTACGAGAGACTACTATCAAGAGTCGCTCAAGGAAATCTATACATCCACATTTGATGATGGCAGAGGGCACTACTGTTGGTGCAGGCTTCGGCCGAATTGGACGCCTTCAAGGCAAATGAGAAGTCCAGGATCAAAGGGTCAGCTGGCAAATGGTTCCATTAGTTGGGGCCCAGAGACTACTGTCCAGTGTTATCAAACACTATCAAGTAATTAAGGGTTGTCCTAACATGACACCCGAGGTAGTAATTAATTAAGAGGATTAATGGTTGGTTAAATAATAATGGGCCTTAAGTCCAAGTAACGAGAACGATTAGTTAAACGCTTATCTCATTTGGTATTGTTTATTAATCCATTGGATGATTGGGTGGTGATATTGTTGGATGATCTCTTGTGTGCTTATTTATGCATTACAGCTAATTACTGTTTATTGTAAATTGGAAAAGCATGAAGTGAACCGCATGTTAAGATGGCTAAATGACCTAAGGGATCCGATTGATTCTAAGATTACGCTTTAGCATACCAGCATATAGTTTGTTGAGCCCCTTGTTGAGGCCAACACATTTCAGGTTGTTGATCGGATCGCGAAGCCGGAGTGCGGGATGCTGGGCAGTTAGCATCATTTTTGCGTATCGAACTTTTGGACTTATTATATATTCCGTTATGGGGTTTCGAATGTATTTGGAGTTAGTTGCTCACTGTTCAGTTTTGGATTGGGTTGTATTTTGTGATTGATTGGTATCTAGTCATCACAGCGGCTATGTACGAAGTTTAGTTTGATAGAATGTGGTTATCTAATTACTTACAAGGGTGGGTGACAACGTGTAACACCAAAGCGAATAGTTAGTTTAATTTCGCTGCGAATTACGTCTTTGATTATGCTACGACATACAATAATACGAGATTAGGATTAGGGGTGTTACCAGAAAAGAATAGGATGTAGAGAAATCTCACCTTCTTGGAAGCTCCCCTTCAAGGCTTCAACCTCACATGACTATTTCTTCTTCTTTCTCTTTTAGTTATGCTCTAATGGAGGCTTAACCTCCTTGTACCTTAGGGATGACAATTTTACCCCAAAATCCTTAAAACTCACTTGTTGAACCCTGAAATTGCTTTAATGTTTTATTTTAGTCCCTGTGCTTAATGTATGATGATTATTAAGTGATAATGACTCTTGAGCTTGTTTGCAAGGATTTGGGGATTTGGTTGAGGTTTTGCTTAATTAATTGTTAATTTGCTAAATTGGTTGGATTAATGTTGCCGATTAGTTTGGTATTAGTGTGGGTTTCTATGTACGGGCCTACAGAAGTAAAAATCTATACCATTTGGGACTAAATCAGTGCTCTAAAATTGGTGAATCCCGAGGTTGTACTACATTGCAACGTTGGGGAGCTTTAGCTTAGTGCTATCAATACAAGCATTCTTCAGGGTGGGGGTTCTGGTATGGGGATTGTATGTAACAATAGGAATGGTGATGCTTTAGGGGCGGGGGTTGCGGGAGGTTTTGAACCGTTAATCTCGTCAATACCTCTTAAACTGTCACAATTACCAATAAACTCGCAGCGGAACTCTAAATACAACAGAGGGTGATACAACGCCGTTAGCCACCCATATGGCTAACCAGGCTTATTTCACATACAGTAACGGTCTGATGAACTGGGACAACCGAGTACACAATACAAATACAATACTCAACTCACTTCTTTACTATACCGAGTCTACAATATATGGATGCCGACAACATATTCGGTCTTACACCTCTTTCAATACATAAGTAATTAAATCCAACTACCCATGCAACCCACCGACCCCGTCCTACTCTCGAACGGTAACATCTTTGGTGTACCTGAAAAATAAAAACGTTGCCCCTAGGGGCTCAGCTTAACGCTGCATATGAAATTCACATACCCCGAGCGCTAACCGGGGTACGCCGACTACTTTTGTCGGATATACATGGAGTTCATTTTAGTCAAACAACATGCATCATAGCATTACAATATATATGTGTATTATCCAAGGAATCTACATCCAATCACGGAACACAATTCCTAACTAACATAACACGGTGTTAGTGTAGGTTTACTCTTAGGCCTTGAGGGTTATACCTCACTATGCCTTGTTTACTTATTCAATATCTCACCCGCTCTCTCGGGTTACTCATACATATACACGCCCATTCTCTTGGGCTACTCATACTATACTCACCCATTCTCTCGGGTTACTTATACTCATTATCTCACCCACACTCTTGGGTTATTTATACTCAAGCTATTGTAGATTCTCGAGACACTACAGGTCTCCTATGTCACGCTTGTTACTCTTAATACATTCTCAGGCCAAAACTCATGGCTCTCGAGCATAGTCTTACTTCCCCGGTTTCGACCCTACTCTGGTCTAGCATGGTGGGAAGGTTCAACTAGCTCACGGAACTCTCTCTTAGTTCCTAACTCTTTTGCATAGGTCCGACTACTCTCGGACTACTCTCATTCCCATACACTCCTCCCTCGGAGTTATAATAATATTATGTATATTAGTCTAGAAGCATCACTCTCGATGTTTCTAATGACTTTGGGAACATTACTTAAGTTCGGTTAATCTTAGGTTTTAAGAGTTACTCATACATTCCACTTACTCATACTTTCGGTTATTTTCTTAAATCGGTAAAATCCTCATATAGGAGGTCGACCATGTCTTAAGGGAGCTACTAATCCCTTAGGTCTCTTTTACCTTCTTTACTAGTTCACATCTTTGAACTATCTTTAATCCTCTTGAAGGAGGATCACTTATCTTTCCACTCTCATTTGTTTCGTGGATTGTTTCAATATGGTTTTCTAACCGTTATCGGGTATTTACTCAACCCGTACTTCTCCTCACATTCTAGGGAGTTCATATGTTTGCGTTATCGTTATACTTTAACGGATAGTTTGTGTGTTTGCACGTTTTCGATACCATAAGCATCGACCCGATCTATGGGTCTCTAGCCAAACGTTACTCACTATGAGTCAGTCTTTACTCTATGTTAGACCACACCGGCATACAAGTATGTTAGTTCATTCAACATACAACATGACATACATAATCAATCAAGGGATTATTTTCATGCTTTAGTCTTGATTAAGCCGGCACACAAACACACAATTCAACGTAACTCGGTTAGCACGCGGAGTATGAGAAAATCATACCTTTCACCGGGTTTTTACTTTTACCGTGTCATCTCACCATGCTCGGGTCACGTATGATTCTCTGGTAATGTTTCAAACATTATTATTAATACTTGGCTCATACGGTACATAATAAAATGCTACTCCCGTACTTACCCTGTTATCCCGTTAACTCGGTTTTACTCTTTGTTAATTTGAGTTCTCACTTCTCAATCACTTCTAACACTTTCTTACACTTCCTAGGGCCTTTACATGTCACCAAACAAGGCCTTAACATCTTATAACATCATTAACATTCAAACCCCCATCATTAGAAACCTCTAAAACACTCTTTGTAGGATTCTGGGGGTGGTCCGGGACTTGGTCCCTACCTTAAGTCCCGGACCAATGCTGGTCTTAACTCTCGGCCATATTTTTGAAGTGGTTCGGGACCTTATACATCTCTTAAGTCCCGGACCAAACCTGCACTCGAACTCTCGGCATGAATTTCAATATGTTCCGAGACCTTGTCCATATCTCTAGTCCCGGACCAAGTACAGACTTCAACTCTCGGCCTTAATTTATGGGGTGGTCCGGGACATGGGCAGGGACTTAAGTCCCGGACCTATCAAACTGGAAAACTGATAAGTGCAAAATACATCTATTTTTAGGGCTTTAATTCTTCCTATTTTCATAACAATTCATGTTATATTTTACACTTATCATATGCTTTTTCTAAGATTTGTGTTTGACGTGAGCTGATACATATTACAGGATAAAGTGTTGAATTTACATTATATATATATATACACCCGCTGCGAAATCCATTGATTTCACATTATCACTGAATTATTTATTCATACACGGAAGGGGAGTACATATTATATCACTTACGTATATGTTTTCTTCATTACTTTATCATTTACTAATCATTATAATTATTATTTTTATTGTCCATCAAACACAGGGGCTGCAGAGCAATGTCATTCACGTGAAGAATATCAACTTCACTCACGTATTGCAACAGGGAGAGCAATTATTCACCAATAATGCTCCATGTCATCATATGCTGCACCGGACTCATATTTTCACTCACGGCTGCAACACCAGATCAATTCACCGCTTTTACCTGCACGATGACAAAACGCTGCGTGAAGGAAAAGAGATAGAAAATTTAATGATATAGGCGCCGCTGCTGCTAAGTGCAATATAACTTAAAAGAATAGGGTTCGACTGGGACGACGCGCCCACGCCGAGGGGGCTCGCGCCTCCAATTCATTCTCTTCGTATTCATCACCGTTCCACAGCGTCACCACCGTACAACTCCATCTCCACACATTCATACATCCATCATCATCCACCATCATCATACTACCCACACCATCGTCATCTTTACAATTTGCTCATTGTCATCACCTCACACCATCTCCACGTCATACATCACCGCCACTACCATCGTTGACCAGGCAAGGGAGAGTGCAGCAGTTCCAGCGTCACCAGGGAAAGCGCAGAGCAGCGCAGCCACGCAGCAGCTCACCGGCACGAGCACAAATCGAAAGTTTTAGTAAACTGGTGTGAAAATTCTGGACTTAATTCTTGTTATTTGTTACGAGTTATTTATTTTATTTTTAGTTGTTGTTTATGTTTGTTAAAACCATGAGTGAGTAGTTTTATTTAGTTTCCCGAGTTGGGAAGTGAACCTAATTCCTGATGATTATGTTTTATTAATTTTTCGTACAACTTTATTATAATTAGTTTGATTCATGTTCTTAATATGTTCTAGTTATTTGGCCAATAATTAGAACAATTCTTGTAGTTTTCTAATCAACATGCGAGAGCTGAGATAGTTAACTAGACATAGGAAGTCGAACCTGATTAATGACTAGAAGCGTGATCCCGCCTATAGGTTAATCGGACTCCAATAGAAACTGTACTTTATGCGATTAATTGTGTCCGGATTAGAGCATTAGTCTGCTGCTAGTTCTAGCAATTAATTAGGATTCGTTAGACTTAGCCGTTGACGAATTAATTAAAGTTTCTGAGTTAATTATAAGGGAATAATTAATAAAAATCTGAGGAATTAGGTGAGCAGAACAACTCGGGGAGCGTCTTTTAATTATTATATTTTTAATTCGTTATTTGTTTTATTTTACTTGTTTGTTTTATTCCTTTATTTACTTAATTTATTTTACTTTCTTTATTATTTTATGTTAGTTTGTTGAGTCATTTATTTTTATTAAATTAATTAAAACCCGAAAAAAGTGACATTTCCTGTTTTTCTTAGTTTAGTTTCTCAGTTAGTAAATAAATTGTCAGTTAATTGAACGAGGTCCCTGAGATCGACAACCCACTCATTCACTATACCCGCAAAACGATAGGTACACTGCCTAGGTAGAAGTAGTCACATATTTCTGCTAACAAGTTTTATAGGCTAATTTCTAATGATGGAAAGCGGTAAAGATGAGGTGAGAAGATTGTTGATTGAACTGGAATGGACCCGTATGCAAGAGGAGATAGCCTCTTATCAAAGGTTGGTCAAGGATTATCAACCACCTCAACAATCAAATCGAGAGCTGTATTGGTGGGAAGTTGAGCAGGCTAATACGTAGTACAAAGAAGAACAGTTGGGATATTACTATTTCAATCAGAACAAACAGCAATCTACACAGAGGGCAGACGAATTCCTCCCAAGTCAGGATGAGCCACTAGAAGAGATTCCAGTGGTGACTCCAAGGAAGGAAGATCGATTCGTACCAGATAATTTTGAGGCTATGAGTTCTGTTGAAGAGATGGAGGAACTAATCAGGAGTGTATTATCTGAAGAAGAGGTGGAACAAATATTTAACAATTTGTGTTCCCCTCCCTCTCCATCCCCAACACAAGATGAGCAACTAGAGTTTGAAGATATGTTGTCTGCACTTACCTGCGAGCCAGTAGAAGCTCCAGTTACGATCGAGTTCATTGAAGATGAAGAAATTACAGCTTCTACCACAATTGTCTGCAAAAATGAAGTTTCCATGCAGCCTCACCAACCGGAAGAGGATATCTATATTCTTGAATCTGAGGAGCAAACACCGCTACCACCAAGTCATCAGCAACTCCCTCATTGCCTTCAAAAGCCTCAACAAAGGGAGGAGGACGTTTATGTCCTCGAATTTGAGGAAAAAGAGCTATTCACACTTGGTCTTCTGATTGAACATCGTTACCGGCAATATCTCCTCAAACATCAGGTTTTGTGGAGTATTTACTTTCCTATTCTATTTGCCAACGTAACGCTTTGTTTTGATCCAGGTGGTTTGCTTTTAATTACTGCCTATTTCGTTTTCCTGGCAAAACTGTTGTCTACTTTTATTTTTGATCCAGGATGACGAAGCAGGAGTCTAGCCAAAGACTATAAAGACGGGCAGCTTACTGGGAGGCAACCCAGTGGTTAACATTCATGTTTTGTTTTTGTTTTTGTTTTTTTTTCTGGTTTATTTTTGTTTTTCTTTTATTTAGAAGTAGCAATGGTGCCCGTGCTTTAATGCAACGCTTTTAGCGTTTTTGTGGTAGTTGTGAGTGTGTGCAGGTGAAAAACTTTTTATTATGGTGTTTGATGTTCTCCAAGGCTGGACACTTGCTTGGACGCAAGTGTGAGGAATGATGATACCCCCCTTGTTCGAGCTTAAGTGTGAGGAAGGGAACCTTCCTCAATCTACGTTATCAGGGGAGTTTCAGTTTCTTTATTTTAAATGTTTGTGTTCAGCCTATCATGCTTAATGCTTATTTTTATATCAGTCCATGATTGTCCTGAATGAAATTCTTCATGAGTCTGACATATTTTGAAAGGTCTTTTCTTGATTTTTATTTTTGAACAATGAGGACATTGCTCCTCTTAAGTGTGAGGAAGTAGGACCTTTTCCTGAAAATATGCCAGTTGCGCTTAAATGTCATACTTGTTTTTGCTTGTCCTATTGCTTTGAAGGAATTGCTTCTTTTGAGTGCCAATTAATATTGACTCTTCAGGTGAAAATTTTTGTTGAGGTTTTGAAAACAAGCCCGATGGCCACCTCAAGAATCTTTCTGCTCTAGGTTGTTTGTATATATATTTTTATTCAAATTAATCTGTTTTCACTGAAATTTGATGGATTAGTTGATTGTGGAAACTGAATTAGTTTAACTTGGGATTTTGGAAATGATGTGAAAGTTTGGAATGAAAGGATAAGGCAAGGTACTCCGCTGATCAAAAATTTTCCTAACAAAAGCAGGCCTCGTCTATCCGGTTATTAAGTCCTAGGGGTGCCTTAACACCTATCTACCTAAGGTCTCGGGATCTGGGATAGTTGGCCCAACACCGTTACATGGATGGAGAGAAAAGTCTGGGTTACAGAACAACTCTGCAATTCACAATAATTCGTTTGTTTTGTATATATTTCTTGAAGAAGAATGTTTTTGCATGCGAAAGAAAAGTTAATTGCAGTTTAATTTTTGTTTTTGATCATGAGTATGTGGTGTTGAAAGGTATCACGGAATAAGGTGTTACTTCACACCCCTTGTCATCCAAAGGTTAGAGGAAAGAAATGGTGGAAGATCCCAAGCTAATCTATATTCAGTTTCTATATTCTAACTTCTCCATGCTTTTAAACTCCAGTATCTTTTTCACTGTTTGCAAAAACCTACAGCTAGTAGCAGAACTCTTCTTTTGATTGTCATTTTGCTTGTTTTCCATCGACAGTTGTTTGATCCTGAGTTTCAACACTACGGCCCTTAAGAGTAGTCATATTCTGTATTTGCTTGAGGACAAGCAAAAGCTAAGTGTGAGGAAGTTTGATAAGTGCAAAATACATCTATTTTTAGGGCTTTAATTCTTCCTATTTTCATAACAATTCATGTTATATTTTACACTTATCATATGCTTTTTCTAAGATTTTTGTTTGACGTGAGCTGATACATATTACAGGATAAAGTGTTGAATTTACATTATATATATATATATACACCCGCTGCGAAATCCATTGATTTCACATTATCACTGAATTATTTATTCATACACGGAAGGGGAGTACATATTATATCACTTACGTATATGTTTTCTTCATTACTTTATCATTTACTAATCATTATAATTATTATTTTTATTGTCCATCAAACACAGGGGCTGCAGAGCAATGTCATTCACGTGAAGAATATCAACTTCACTCACGTATTGCAACATGGAGAGCAATTATTCACCAATAATGCTCCATGTCATCATATGCTGCACCGGACTCATATTTTCACTCACGGCTGCAACACCAGATCAATTCACCGCTTTTACCTGCACGATGACAAAACGCTGCGTGAAGGAAAAGAGATAGAAAAGTTAATGATATAGGCGCCGCTGCTGCTAAGTGCTATATAACTGAAAAGAATAGGGTTCGACTGGGACGACGCGCCCACGCCGAGGGGGCTCGCGCCTCCAATTCATTCTCTTCGTATTCATCACCGTTCCACAGCGTCACCACCGTACAACTCCATCTCCACACATTCATACATCCATCATCATCCACCATCATCATACTACCCACACCACCGTCATCTTTACAATTTGCTCATCGTCATCACCTCACACCATCTCCACGTCATACATCACCGCCACTACCATCGTTGACCAGGCAAGGGAGAGTGCAGCAGTTCCAGCGTCACCAGGGAAAGCGCAGAGCAGCGCAGCCACGCAGCAGCTCACCGGCACGAGCACAAATCGAAAGTTTTAGTAAACTGGCGTGAAAATTCTGGACTTAATTCTTGTTATTTGTTACGAGTTTATTTTATTTTTAGTTGTTGTTTATGTTTGTTAAAACCATGAGTGAGTAGTTTTATTTAGTTTCCCGAGTTGGGAAGTGAACCTAATTCCTGATGATTATGTTTTATTAATTTTTCGTACAACTTTATTATTATAATTAGTTTGATTCCTGTTCTTAATATGTTCTAGTTATTTGGCCAATAATTAGAACAATTCTTGTAGTTTTCTAATCAACATGCGAGAGCTGAGATAGTTAACTAGACATAGGAAGTCGAACCTGATTAATGACTAGAAGCGTGATCCCGCCTATAGGTTAATCGGACTCCAATAGAAACTGTACTTTATGCGATTAATTGTGTCCGGATTAGAGCATTAGTCTGCTGCTAGTTCTAGCAATTAATTAGGATTCGTTAGACTTAGCCGTTGACGAATTAATTAAAGTTTCTGAGTTAATTATAAGGGAATAATTAATAATAAAATCTGAGGAATTAGGTGAGCAGAACAACTCGGGGAGCGTCTTTTAATTATTATATTTTTAATTCGTTATTTGTTTTATTTTACTTGTTTGTTTTATTCCTTTATTTACTTAATTTATTTTACTTTCTTTATTATTTTATGTTAGTTTGTTGAGTCATTTATTTTTATTAAATTAATTAAAACCCAAAAAAAGTGACATTTCCTGTTTTTCTTAGTTTAGTTCCCAGTTAGTAAATAAATTGTCAGTTAATTGAACGAGGTCCCTGAGATCGACAACCCACTCATTCACTATACCCGCAAAACGATAGGTACACTGCCTAGGTAGAAGTAGTCACATATTTCTGCTAACAAAAACTCTCGGGGGTATTTTAGGGGGTGGTCCGGAACATGGTCCTAGACCTAGTCCCGGACCCTGCTGCTGTTTTGACAGATTTGGCATTTTCCAAATCTGTTACAACCTCATTATTTCACCATTGATTCTCCAATCTTTCCCACTTATAATCTACATGTTTTAGCACTTAATTACCCTTCTAAACCACCTTAATCCAACCACCAAATCCTCTCACTAACTCTTGTTTGTTTCACTCAAATTCACTTATATTTTCATAACTAGTTTTCTAGTTCTTTAACTCCTTGTAACAGATTTGGTACCCTCTTCTTACCATTCAAAACTCCACACAATAATGCCATTCCTAGCACTCCAATGACATTATTTCACTGCTAACACACTCTTCTTCTTAGTTTGGTTTTCAACCATTAACCACTCACCAAACACCTCTTAAACACACCTAGTTTCTTCCATTAAATGAAACACTCAAGTCCACACTCTCCTAAACCAATTTTGACAGCACTTGGCTACTTTCTATGCATTCTCACCACACCAAATATGCTCACAAACACTACTTCTCCCCTGTTTGGTTTAGATATCAAAAACCACATCAAATTCCCATTTATTCACACATAAAAACTAGCTTAGTTCCCAAGCTTATTTCTCACACTTAAACAACATTAAACATCCTCATTACTCATTCAAATTGTAGTATCTTAACTACACTAAAACAAGGTCCTTAATTCCACATTAAAAATCTGTTTTGCAAGCCAAACAAAACTAACTCAAGGTGAGCTTATTACCTTGTTAGTTTTCGGTTTTCTTTCTCTTCTTCCTCTTTCTCTTGTTCCTTCTTTCCCTTCTTTTTTCCACACCAAACAGAGGGGCATAGATTGCTAACTACAATCATATCCCCACACCACACAAAACAAGTCAATTTAGTTCAAGCTTTCCTCACAAAACTAGTAATTTAAGGAGCTAGTTTTAAGGCTCTAACTTAGGTATTACCTTAGAATGACCAAATGGGTAGCTTGGCAATAAATTGAAGGAATTTCCAACACCCCACAAAGGCATGGAGCAATCGTCTGAAATGGAGGAAATTTTCAACGTTGGGAAAATTTTCCAAATTACAAGAACAAGCTAGAAATGATGAACTTTTGCTTATATTTTTACCTTAAAGCATTAAGGAGATGATAGAGAGTCCAGAGAACCCCTTCAAGCTTCAAAAGGCCAAACTGCCATGGAGGTGAAGATGGAGGTTCCAAGCTTTCGAAGGGTGGAAAATGTAGCCCTTGCCGATACGAATCTAACGGTGGTGTTTTTGTGTGATTTGGTGAAGAAATGAGTAAGATAGAGGAGGAAGAAGATGGAGCTGCTTGCTCACTTGTGAAATCGCCATTTACAGAGGATGAAGAAGAAGCTCAGTTGGAGAGGGGAGAAATAATCGTGAGTGAGAATGAAATACCCCAAACCTGTAAGTGATATTTAAATATGTGATTATTATTTTCTAAGGCTAATTAAGTCCTTAAGACCATTAGTGAAGAAACGAAAACTAAAAAGAAAAATAAACGCATAAATGTCACAAAACGCAAAAGTGTGTGTTAAATGATTATAGTGAGTATGTAACCTTAACTGAGGTCCAAAAAGGATTCCTAGGACTTATTTAGTCATTAGGAACATGTGGAAAAAAATTCCCGAAGTAAACGGACCCAAATAGTGGGGTAAAAGCACAAACGAGGCTTAAAACACGTTTTTCGAGGAAACCGAAAAACGTGACTTAAAACAGTTAAAATGGACTTGTATAAATTATTGTTGATTTTATAACTATAATTATATACTAATTAAAGTCTAAGAATTTTTAGAAACAAAAAAAATATATATATATTCCGGAAACCGGACCCGGACTGTTAAAAACTGACAGTTCGGGAATTAACGGGTGTTATCTGCTAATGACCAAGTGCCTCTCTCACATTGTAAAAAAAAAAAATTCAAATCTGGTCCCCCTCTCTTGTATCCCACGTGAGAGTCCCTCTCACTCATTAAATTCATTCTACTTTACTCATAAAAATACAAAAAAACAACAAAAAAGTAAAAAGTGCTACTTACTTTATTTCCTCTCTCTCACACACTCTCTTTCCTCTATGCTTGTGTGGGTTACGAATTCTTCACTTCCCAGCCCCTCTCTTGCTGTGTATATGGACTAAAAACAAAAGTAATAAAAACACAAAACATTACTTACTCTCTCTCACATTTCTCTCTCTCCATTCTCTTCTTCTCACGATTTTTTTCCCCCCAAGCTCTCTTTCTCTGCTCCTTCTCCTACAATGGCGATTTCTTGAGCCACAAAGAGCCTCATCTTGCTCCTTCTTGTTCTACCCTCAAACCAACTCCAAATCAAAATATTTTTACACCAAAATACTCCTCTCATTGGGGATTATTTTCCACCTTTTAAAATCTCAAAACTCCATACTTCA
The DNA here is from genome assembly GCA_023374045.1 of Limonium bicolor. Lineage (NCBI taxonomy): Eukaryota > Viridiplantae > Streptophyta > Magnoliopsida > Caryophyllales > Plumbaginaceae > Limonium > Limonium bicolor. The sequence goes on along the minus strand of CM041782.1, from coordinate 7,701,290 downwards.
TTTCCATGGGTGTACCACATCTTGAAGAGAAAACCTCATGATCTTGAAGCCAATCAACTCCTTGATGGCCTAAGGTAGAAAGAACTCAAAAATCCATTCATTCTCCTATTTATATAGTGGCCGATTTTTGGTGTGCTAAACACCCTTGTTTTCCTCTTCATTCAAGCTTGTTAAATCTTCAAGAAGTGTTGGAGCTAGCCCAAAATCCATTACCAAAAACTTCACTTTGAAGTAGAAGGTAATTCCCTCCTATGGTGTTTCAAATATTTACTAAGTTCTAGGGTTTATGGGATAATGTCATGAACCCTCAATGCTCATTGTGTTCATTTTGGCATGGTCATTAGCGTAGCAATTAATTCCGTTGAATATCGATTGAGGGGCAAGAAGTTAAGAGAAAGAGGTTTTGAAAAGAAAAAAAAACCCAAGGTAATTAACTTACCTTAAACTAGTGTGGGATCTATAAATGTGTTTATGTTTGAGCAAAATAAATGTTCAGTGAAAATGCAGGTGTTGCGAATAATATGAGGAAATTCAGTGTTTAATTTAATGTTGTTTAAGGGCCTAAGAGCCAAGCTTTTAAGAGTTGTGCATATTGGGTGCTATGGTGTGGAAATGATGAGATTTAAGTGTGGTTTAGTGTTTTGGATGAGTTGTTGATTGGAGTGTTTTTGGAGGGCTAAATAATGTGTGGGAATATGATAAAATTATGGGGAGGTCATGTCAAAATTTGTGCAGGAATTTAATGGTTTAGATGCATTTCTAGGTGGGATGTTTAGAGAGGGTTTAAGGGTGCCAAGAAGGTGTTAAAAACATGTGGGAAAACATGTGAAATGATTAGAAAAAAATTGGGTTCAATTTGGAGTTCAAAATGAGAAGAAAAACACTTTGAAAATTGCCCTCTGTTGTGGACCGCCCTAGGGACCGCCCCTGTGGGGAGGTCCATACCAGAAACAAGGAAAAAAATTTTCGTCGGGGCCTCTGTCGTGGACCGCCTAGGGACCGCCCCTGTGGGGAGGTCCGGGCAAAAAAAAAAAAAAAAAAAAATCGTCGGAGCCTCTGTCATGGACCGCCCCTAGGGACCGCCCCTGTGGGGAGGTCCGGACCAGAAACAAAAAAAAAAAATTAAATTTAAGTAAGGTAATGAGGCTTATGTAGTAAACCCTAGTGTGTTATGAGGATAATTAAGTGTAAGTTTTAGGGTGAAAACTCGTTGTGTAAACATGTGAACCACTTAAACCCAGAGTTCATGAAAGGTAATTAACCAACGTTATTAATTATGTATAGGAACTACCTTCGGTGGAACTCGAACTCAACAAGGACCGAGGTATGGTTTTCTTGCAACCTGTGTCCTACCGGATTACACCGGCTTGTATGCCAATGTGTTTTTCTGTGTGTTTGCCACCTTGCAAGATAAAGCATGAAATGAGTTTACAGTAATTCATTATTGTGGCGTGATTAATTCCGATACCGCTTAACCTTAGTTATGTGTTAAATAATAGTAACCGACCTTAGGTTCACATAAGAAAATCGGTATTCGGAATAAACGTCCCAACCCATGGGAACGTTCTAACTACGGCTATCCGTGCGTTAGTATGTTGTGATTATGTGTGATGTATGTGATTTGTTTGGCATGTTGTTGTTGTCATCGGATAAAGTTATCCATGTTTGTTAAAAGGGATATTACTCCCCTTATGTGTCTAACCGAGTTAGTAACACTATGTGATGTATGTATGTGAATAGTTCCATAAGGGAACCTCTAACTAATAAGATATGTTATGTATGGAGAGGAATCCGGTCTGTTCCGGTCGCGCGTATTGTTTGGGAGTTAATATATATATATGTGAATTAACATCCTGTTATGTTAAGGGTTGTCTTCCTTCATTGGATTTCGACCTCCCATTAGCTTAGCCAAAGCTTACCTACCCGACCTCCACATCGGCTAGGAGGGGAAATTATGTGTAATGTTGTTAGGGAGTTGACGCCTATGCTGCATCGACTCCCTCTCTGTTATGTTATGGTTTTTCCTTCTTGGAATACAACCACCCACAAGCTTAACCAAGGCTTACCTACCTCATCACTATTGGAGCTAGGGGGAAATTGTGTATGTTATGTTCGGTCCTATATGAGGCCGCCACTCAAGTAATGGAAACGCATGTATGTTGTGCTCGGGCTTACATCACCCGGCACTCCCTAAGTAAAGTGTATATCCTCTAAAAGGAGAGAGACTAAGTTACGTATGTTGTAAAGTGAAGTGCGTTGTTATGTTGAGTGTGCTAACTTTATGTTTGTGTCCTATTAATGGATGTTTGCCTATAAGCATGATATGTGTGTGAGTTGGTACATGTTTGAAATAAATCAACCGCATGCTAAGACGACAAATAGTTGTGTGGCCCGGTAGCATGTGGGCTGCGGGATTTACCATACCAGCAAAGGTGCTGACCCCCTTTGGGGGCTCCCATACTTTTCAGGTACAAGGAACTGGAAGCCGTTCGAGAGTAGGACGGAGTAGTGTTTGTATGTGGTAGTCATGAGAATTGTGGATGTATTATAGGTGTAGTAAGACCGAAAATGTATCGGCGTTAGTTGGTAATTACTCGGTACAGCTGTAATGTAAGTGTATAATGATTGTTGGACATGGAACGGGATTTATGTGTAGTTGCTCGGGAGTTTAGTCCATCAGACCGGTACGATGTATGTATGTTAGCCTCGTTAGCCACGTGGGTGGCTAACGGCGTGTAACACCAAAGAGTTGAGTTATGATGTGAGTTGTGATTTCCGCTGCAAAGAGTTGTTAAGTGTGTTATTGTAGTGGGGGTGTTACAAAAAGTGGTATCAGAGCGAAGTATCGCTCTGATGACTGGAATACCGAGCTTAGGAAGTACCGAGTTAAGAGTTAGTATGGGTTAAGGGTTGAGTGAGTGATAGCGTGAGAAGTACGCTAGTTAGGGAATACCAGTGTGTACTGGATACCTACGATATCCATCCCGCCCTCCACAAACCCTATTCTCTAACTCAGAAAGAACGCAGAGAGATGAAAGTCCTCTCTTACTCGGGGATACCCGATCTGGCTGTTGTTAAGTGTCATTAAAGTACGGAGAACCAGTCACACGGTAGATCCCGAAAGGCGTGAATCCCGAAGACGGTCTCCATTTTAACAATATTAACCGCTCTTGTTAGCGAAAAGTGAGGAATCTTATGCATAAGAAAATGGAATTTCCAGCACCCTGGGTCGACATGCGAAGCAGTCGAGGACAACCAGCTTACAAGCACTAAGCGTGCAAACGTGGAGAAGTGAAATAGTAGAAACCCGAGACGAGTGTCTACGGGACTACAATGTTGACTAACACACCAACGGTACACCAACCGAGCAAAGAACTACGACGTAGTACGAGGAGGATACGATACTAAGTAAAAAGGGGTCTCCCAGAATGGGAAATACCCTAGTTAATGGTTATCAGGTGAAGACAGAGAGAACTACCCAAGGAATTGTTGTTAAGACGATAAGATCAAGCAAGGGCCAGCAAGGCCACAGATGTTAAAGCGGGTCAAAGCAGTACCACAACCGATGTGTATTGAACCAGTAGCCAGTCAGCATGGCGCACTTGCCAAGGCAAGTGCTGCTACAACAAGGCTGGCGGCAAATTATTAGCAACTATAAAGTACTTAGTAAAGTACCATGAAGTAAAGTGAGATCATCATAACTGTGGAAAGGCTTAGCAACCTGACCTCTGTAATCGGAAACACACCAGTCAGCAAGAAGCTAGACTTGGTTAAGGCGAGAAAATGTGAAACCACGAGAATTTTCTTTCAAACTTAAATTCATTTTCAAAACCTTTTTCAAAACCAAATTTTCTTTCAAACCCAATCTATTTAAATTCTTCTTCTTTTAAAACCAGACCAGAAGACCTACACCGGCCTCAGTGCCACATGGTAGGTAAGTTATACTCAGTTACTTTTAAACAACCGGATGAAACCGGTAAACCCAAGGGTAACAACCCGAGGGAATGGATTGAGTTCGTCATAGCACAACAGTGGATATATTTCCCTTGATTAAGTTCGGGAACACGGAATGCATATTATCACAGGATAATATAAGAGGAGCTGACAACAGAATACTTCACCTAGGCGTGTGACTGGCACTACGAGTGTACCAACTGAAACGTGGGACGACCGCACTCCGATAGGAGCTTGTGGGCCTGACAAACCTTCTTATGGGGTAGTCGGGCAAGTAGCAATGTATCAGTAGGATACCCCACGTATGTATACGAGTGGAGTCTGGAACACGGGAAGTAGTCGACTCCATACTACGGTCCGAAGTAAAAGTCAAGCAAGAGCAATGGATTACCAAGTATGGTTGAAGTAAAGGAAACCAGTCAAGTTAAGAAGACTAAAGGAATTAGTAAGCTTATTTTAAGGAAATGTTTAAAGGTGAACTAGTGCGAAGTGCACTGGTTAGTAAGTAAAGACATAGCACATGTCTTAAGGATCTGGATGGATGAACACAATAGCTGGAGTAAGTACCCAGCCTACATATGGTGAGGCAGATGCCTACTATGGATACGTTAATGTGCAAGGATCGGGACGAGACTCCCGAGATGATCACTAGGGATAAGAATCTCACTAAGGAGAATATTCAACCCGACAAAGAATGCAGGGCGAAGTAGTAAATTAAACATACCAGTAAGTGCAAGCCAGATGTAATGGCAGAACCCAGCGACACCCAGGAGTTATCCTTAAAAGGGTATTTGGGTCAACATTGGTTGAACGACTAACGTGACAGAAACGCAAGGGTCGAAACTAACACCCAGTTTAAGCGTAAGGCGTCAGGAGGAAGTCTGACATCCTTGAAGGGGCATCCCACGAAAGGAACCGTGTAATATAGTACGGAGAAGTAAGTGTGTGAACAGCCTACAATGAGCAGAGCTCGAGGCAATAGGGCTTATAAGCCACAAGTAAAATGTGTTAAGGAAATTTTATTGATTATGGAAGTTTATGTTATATAAGTAGGTAAGCGGATAACGAACCACTGATTAAAGTGTGGGGATACCTCTTGATGTGGGAGACCGCAACAGCGGTAGTTATGTGAACTAAGTTCAGGGAATGTGTTAAGAGTTGACTATGTTGCTATTACCCAAGAATGATGTGAGTAGGAATAATACGAAAGGAAGTGTTTGCACCAGTTGCGGAGATCGGATGAGTAAAAAGTCAAATAGCAACCACCATAGGTGTGGTATGCTAAATGTGTAATGAACAACGCTCAAGGAGCATAAAGACTCGTAGAATAGCGTATTCAACAACCAGCCAAATAAATGGCGAAACACAGTGAAATGGCAGAAGCTAATATAATAGCGGATGCAGTGTAAGTTAATGTTATACAATGAGTAAGACCACGGTGCGCAGTAAGCGACCGTTGCATAAGTGTTGTGAAATCATAATGTGGCAATAAGACCAGTTATGAGTGAAACTCAATGGACATACAAATAAGTGATGATACACAGACTGAGCAATACGCCAGTAGTTGATGCTACGTGATAAGGAACACAGTATGAATTCCTAGTGCTATCTCATAAGAGACTTACTGTCAAGAGTTTACGCCTCTGCACTCTGTATGACTGAGTGTTTTGGTATTGCGCTTGCGCGGTAATGATCAAGTGAGATAGCTAGGAAGTCTGAAAATGTTAAATGTGATAGAAGAACAAGACTCATGATGTGATAAAACCGATGCATAAGATAAGCACGGTAGTACCAATCAAAGGGTACTTGGTTGACATAAGTGGCTACAGTAGCACGATTGTTGAATATCGGTATGGAACATACCTCAAGTGTTGGAAATAACCGACAGAGTACTACACAAAAGGTAGTAGCTCAAACTTAACCGACAGTAAGTCGGAAGAAACCAAGTAAATCATTGTAGAATACAATAGATTATCGTGGAAATGAATAGAAAGTTTGTAACTCACCGAATTCGCTCACGGTAAGAAATACCACGCGTCGGTTGAGAAACCGTTATTACCAAGATAAAGGTGATAATCGGGGATGCATAATACAGTAAGGATAATGTATGGGGGCAAACTAAGCCTAAAGTTATCAAGAGTTGCGCAGCAGAAACTGGTGAACCAGTGATTCAAACGTTGAATGCGAATGGTGAACATGAGTGAATGGCAAATTAATGATGCCTAAAAGCCTCACAGGCCAGAATCGAAACCAGTTAAGAGCTAAAATAAACTCTGAGAATTCTTGGTTAGGGACTAAACCGCCAATATGGCTAAACCCTCAAACCAGAACATGTGTATAATAAACCGCGTGGAGTAAAACACTTCACGACGGTAGAATGTTCAAAACCAGTGATTAAGTGATTGATTACGTGGGCGTAATCCCTTTTAAGGGGGGTAGAGCGCAAACCGTTTAGTATGTTTTACCGTACAAGTGTACGTGAACTATGGTGTGCATAGCACAAAATGATTTGTTGTGATGATTGGTGTGTGTTACATAAACATACGCATTCATTCATGGTTTAATTATGGTAATTGCGCACTGAAGATGCGAATACCATTGTGATAAGTGTGTTATTTTGTTAGGAGATGTGTGAAAGTACATGTATAAGGGAGTAGAAAACTCCCGGGGAACTAAACCCCGACTATGTATGTTCATATGATACCAAAGTAATATTGTGTATTATATTTTGATAAAAATATATATATGGATGTATTAGTATATACAGTATTGTGATTTATGAAGAGTATGACACCAATGTAGAACCTAGTGAGAATTAAATTCCTAGGTAACTTGATTTAAAATAAATCTGGAAGATGATTGATGGACATAGTTCCACCCTTGGAGATGTAATGATTATGACTAGATGGATTAAAAGATAGAAAATGGTATATGTTTGAATTAGTTGTTTGAAATGAAGTGGGAGGTGAAACTTGATTATCATGAGATCAAGGGAAGCCGAACACAAATTGGGGTGGAAAGATAGTTCAACTCTGATGCTGATCACATTAGGGTTGGATGATTCTTGAAACTCCCTATAAGTGGTCACAAATAATCACATCAAGAATAAGATGCAGTTAACAATAATTGGACTTGGAGTTGTATGGAGCTTTCAAAAGAATTTTAAATTGGGTTTCAAATTTGCAATTGGTATTTTCTAGACTTCAATAAATATTTTAAGATTCTTAGTGGTATTTTCAAAGGAAGGACTACCTTTATGTGACCTCGTAGAGGATTTTCAACTTGTATCCTTCCAATAAAGGATTTCGTTATACTTAACCTCATAGAGGGTATTTTCCTACTTGCTCACGAGCTGAGGACGTATGAGCCTTTGTCTTAGGACCGGTGACATGAGAAGTATATTTTAAAGATGTATGCAATTGTTTTGATCTCCCAAAGGAACGGGGACCAGAGTGTCCATCGCGACCGGTTCTGCGGGATCACAGTGTATATGTACTCAACATGGGTCTCGAACCCATGAAGAGATGGAAAAGGAATTTCTGGTTGATATACATGCTATGACATGTTGTGTGGTATGTGTAATAATTATTATTTTGGACCTTGAGTCCTAATGTGATTGAATTCCGAAAGTGTTATGTTATCAAGACCTATGTGTCTAAAGGATGTTGTGTTATCAAGACCACGAGTCTAAATGTTGTTATGTTACCCAGACCAAGAGTCAAAGGGTTGTTATATGTGCAAATGTTGTTAAGGTAGGGATCATAAGTCCGAGATTACTATGTAAGTATGTTATTATGTTTATGATGGATGTGTTACCCGGACCGTAAGTCCGAGGTTGTAATGTAAAGTATGTTTGTTATGGAAGTTTATGTTGCAAGTAATCCCGTTTCTAATTCAAATGATGCTAGGGAAGTGTGAACTTCGAGGACGAAGTTCTTTTAAGGGGGGTAGATTGAAATACCCCAAACCTTATGATATTTAAACTATGTAATTATAATTTTCTAAGGCTAATTAAGTCCTTAAGACCATTAGTGAAGAAACAAAAACTAAAAAGAAAAATAAACGCATAAATGTCACAAAACGCAAAAGTGTGTGTTAAATGATTATAGTGAGTATGTAACCTTAACTGAGGTCCAAAAAGGATTCCTAGGACTTATTTAGTCATTAGGAACATGTGGAAAATTCCCGAAGTAAACGGACCCAAATAGTGGGGTAAAAGCACAAACGAGGCTTAAAACACGTTTTTCGAGGAAACCGAAAAACGTGACTTAAAACAGTTAAAATGGACTTGTATAAATTATAGTTGATTTTATAACTATAATTATATACTAATTAAAGTCTAAGAATTTTTAGAAACAAAAAAAAAAATATTCCGGAAACCGGACCCGGACTGTTAAAACTGACAGTTCGGGAATTAACGGGTGTTATCTGCTAATGACCAAGTGCCTCTCTCACATTGTAAAAAAAAAAAATTCAAATCTGGTCCCCCTCTCTTGTATCCCACGTGAGAGTCCCTCTCACTCACAATCTCATTCTACTTTACTCATAAAAATACAAAAACAACAAAAAGTAAAAAGTGCTACTTACTTTATTTCCTCTCTCTCTCACACACTCTCTTTCCTCTATGCTTGTGTGGGTTACGAATTCTTCACTTCCCAGCCCCCTCTCTTGCTGTGTATATGGACTAAAACAAAAGTAATAAAACAAAAACATTACTTACTCTCTCTCACATTTCTCTCTTCCCATTCTCTTCTTCTCACGATTTTTTCCCCCCAAGCTCTCTTTCTCTGCTCCTTCTCCTACAATGGCGATTTCTTGAGCCACAAGAGCCTCATCTTGCTCCTTCTTGTTCTACCCTCAAACCAACTCCAAATCAAAATATTTTTACACCAAAATACTCCTCTCATCTTGGGGATTATTTTCCACCTTTTAAAATCTCAAAACTCCATACTTCATTTCCATGGGTGTACCACATCTTGAGAGAGAAAACCTCATGATCTTGAAGCCAATCAACTCCTTGATGGCCTAAGGTAAAAAGAACTCAAAAATCCATTCATTCTCCTATTTATATAGTGGCCGATTTTTGGTGTGCTAAACACCCTTGTTTTCCTCTTCATTCAAGCTTGTTAAATCTTCAAGAAGTGTTGGAGCTAGCCCAAAATCCATTACCAAAAACTTCACTTTGAAGTAGAAGGTAATTCCCTCCTATGGTGTTTCAAATATTTACTAAGTTCTAGGGTTTATGGGATAATGTTCATGAACCCTCAATGCTCATTGTGTTCATTTTGGCATGGTCATTAGCGTAGCAATTAATTCCGTTGAATATCGATTGAGGGGCAAGAAGTTAAGAGAAAGAGGTTTTGAAAAGAAAAAAAAACCCAAGGTAATTAACTTACCTTAAACTAGTGTGGGATCTATAAATGTGTTTATGTTTGAGCAAAATAAATGTTCAGTGAAAATGCAGGTGTTGCGAATAATATGAGGAAATTCAGTGTTTAATTTAATGTTGTTTAAGGGCCTAAGAGCCAAGCTTTTAAGAGTTGTGCATATTGGGTGCTATGGTGTGGAAATGATGAGATTTAAGTGTGGTTTAGTGTTTTGGATGAGTTGTTGATTGGAGTGTTTTGGAGGGCTAAATAATGTGTGGGAATATGATAAAATTATGGGGAGGTCATGTCAAAATTTGTGCAGGAATTTAATGGTTTAGATGCATTTCTAGGTGGGATGTTTAGAGAGGGTTTAAGGGTGCCAAGAAGGTGTTAAAACATGTGGGAAAACATGTGAAATGATTAGAAAAAAATTGGGTTCAATTTGGAGTTCAAAATGAGAAGAAAAACACTTTGAAAATTGCCCTCTGTTGTGGACCGCCCCTAGGGACCGCCCCTGTGGGGAGGTCCATACCAGAAACAAGGAAAAAAATTTTCGTCGGGGCCTCTGTCGTGGACCGCCCCTAGGGACCGCCCCTGTGGGGAGGTCCGGGCAAAAAAAAAAAAAATCGTCGGAGCCTCTGTCATGGACCGCCCCTAGGGACCGCCCCTGTGGGGAGGTCCGGACCAGAAACAAAAAAAAAAAATTAAATTTAAGTAAGGTAATGAGGCTTATGTAGTAAACCCTAGTGTGTATTATGAGGATAATTAAGTGTAAGTTTTAGGGTGAAAACTCGTTGTGTAAACATGTGAACCACTTAGTAAACCCAGAGTTCATGAAAGGTAATTAACCAACGTTATTAATTATGTATAGGAACTACCTTCGGTGGAACTCGAACTCAACAAGGACCGAGGTATGGTTTTCTTGCAACCTGTGTCCTACCGGATTACACCGGCTTGTATGCCAATGTGTTTTTCTGTGTGTTTGCCACCTTGCAAGATAAAGCATGAAATGAGTTTACAGTAATTCATTATTGTGGCGTGATTAATTCCGATACCGCTTAACCTTAGTTATGTGTTAAATAATAGTTAACCGACCTTAGGTTCACATAAGAAATCGGTATTCGGAATAAACGTCCCAACCCATGGGAACGTTCTAACTACGGCTATCCGTGCGTTAGTATATGTTGTGATTATGTGTGATGTATGTGATTTGTTTGGCATGTTGTTGTTGTCATCGGAAAGTTATCCATGTTTGTTAAAAGGGATATTACTCCCCTTATGTGTCTAACCGAGTTAGTAACACTATGTGATGTATGTATGTGAATAGTTCCATAAGGGAACCTCTAACTAATAAGTATATGTTATGTATGGAGAGGAATCCGGTCTGTTCCGGTCGCGCGTATTGTTTGGGAGTTATATATATATATGTGAATTAACTCCCATCCTGTTATGTTAAGGGTTGTCTTCCTTCATTGGATTTCGACCTCCCATTAGCTTAGCCAAAGCTTACCTACCCGACCTCCACATCGGCTAGGAGGGAATTATGTGTAATGTTGTTAGGGAGTGACGCCTATGCTGCGCATCGACTCCCTCTCTGTTATGATGGTTGTTTTCCTTCTTGGAATACAACCACCCACAAGCTTAACCAAGGCTTACCTACCTCATCACTATTGGAGCTAGGGGGAAATTGTGTATGTTATGTTCGGTCCTATATGAGGCCGCCACTCAAGTAATGGAAATGCATGTATGTTGTGCTCGGGCTTACATCACCCGGCACTCCCTAAGTAAAGTGTATATCCTCTAAAAGGAGAGAGACTAAGTTACGTATGTTGTAAAGTGAAGTGGTTGTTATGTTGAGTGTGCTAACTTTATGTTTGTGTCCTATTAATGGATGTTTGCCTATAAGCATGATATGTGTGTGAGTTGGTACATGTTTGAAATAAATCAACCGCATGCTAAGACGACAAATAGTTGTGCGTGGCCCGGTAGCATGTGGGCTGCGGGATTACCATACCAGCAAAGGTGCTGACCCCCTTTGGGGGCTCCCATACTTTTCAGGTACAAGGAACTGGAAGCCGTTCGAGAGTAGGACGGGTAGTGTTGTATGTGGTAGTCATGAGAATTGTGGATGTATTATAGGTGTAGTAAGACCGAAAATGTATCGGCGTTAGTTGGTAATTACTCGGTACAGCTGTAATGTAGTGTATAATGATTGTTGGACATGGAACGGGATTTATGTGTAGTTGCTCGTGGAGTTTAGTCCATCAGACCGGTACGATGTATGTATGTTAGCCTTGTTAGCCACGTGGGTGGCTAACGGCGTGTAACACCAAAGAGTTGAGTTATGATGGAGTTGTGATTTCCGCTGCAAGAGTTGTTAAGTGTGTTATTTGTAGTTGGGGTGTTACAAAAAGTGGTATCAGAGCGAAGTATCGCTCTGATGACTGGAATACCGAGCTTAGGAAGTACCGAGTTAAGAGTTTAGTACTATGGGTTAAGGGTTGAGTGATAGCGTGAGAAGTACGCTAGTTAGGGAATACCAGTGTGTACTGGATACCTACGATATCCATCCCGCCCTCCACAAACCCTATTCTCTAACTCAGAAAGAACGCCAGAGAGATGAAAGTCCTCTCTTACTCGGGGATACCCGATCTGGCTGTTGTTAAGTGTCATTAAAGTACGGAGAACCAGTCACACGGTAGATCCCGAAAGGCGTGAATCCCGAAGACGGTCTCCATTTTAACAATATTAACCGCTCTTGTTAGCGAAAAGTGAGGAATCTTATGCATAAGAAAATGGAATTTCCAGCACCCTGGGTCGACATGCGAAGCAGTCGAGGACAACCAGCTTACAAGCACTAAGCGTGCAAACGTGGAGAAGTGAAATAGTAGAAACCCGAGACGAGTGTCTACGGGACTACAATGTTGACTAACACCAACGGTACACCAACCGAGCAAAGAACTACGACGTAGTACGAGGAGGATACGATACTAAGTAAAAAGGGGTCTCCCAGAATGGGAAATACCCTAGTTAATGGTTATCAGGTGAAGACAGAGAGAACTACCCAAGGAATTGTTGTTAAGACGATAAGATCAAGCAAGGGCCAGCAAGGCCACAGATGTTAAAGCGGGTCAAAGAGTACCACAACCGATGTGTATTGAACCAGTAGCCAGTCAGCATGGCGCACTTGCCAAGGCAAGTGCTGCTACAACAAGGCTGGCGGCAAATTATTAGCAACTATAAAGTACTTAGTAAAGTACCATGAAGTAAAGTGAGATCATCATAACTGTGGAAAGGCTTAGCAACCTGACCTCTGTAATCGGAAACACACCAGTCAGCAAGAAGCTAGACTTGGTTAAGGCGAGAAAATGTTGTGAAACCACGAGAATTTTCTTTCAAACTTAAATTCATTTTCAAAACCTTTTTCAAAACCAAATTTTCTTTCAAACCCAATCTATTTTAAATTCTTCTTCTTTTAAAACCAGACCAGAAGACCTACACCGGCCTCAGTGCCACATGGTAGGTAAGTTATACTCAGTTACTTTTAAACAACCGGATGAAAACCGGTAAACCCAAGGGTAACAACCCGAGGGAATGGATTGAGTTCGTCATAGCACAACAGTGGATATATTTCCCTTGATTAAGTTCGGGAAACACGGAATGCATATTATCACAGGATAATATAAGAGGAGCTGACAACAGAATACTTCACCTAGGCGTGTGACTGGCACTACGAGTGTACCAACTGAAACGTGGGACGACCGCACTCCGATAGGAGCTTGTGGGCCTGACAAACCTTCTTATGGGGTAGTCGGGCAAGTAGCAATGTATCAGTAGGATACCCCACGTATGTATACGAGTGGAGTCTGGAACACGGGAAGTAGTCGACTCCATACTACGGTCCGAAGTAAAAGTCAAGCAAGAGCAATGGATTACCAAGTATGGTTGAAGTAAAGGAAACCAGTCAAGTTAAGAAGACTAAAGGAATTAGTAAGCTTATTTTAAGGAAATGTTTAAAGGTGAACTAGTGCGAAGTGCACTGGTTAGTAAGTAAAGACATAGCACATGTCTTAAGGATCTGGATGGATGAACACAATAGCTGGAGTAAGTACCCAGCCTACATATGGTGAGGCAGATGCCTACTATGGATACGTTAATGTGCAAGGATCGGGACGAGACTCCCGAGATGATCACTAGGGATAAGAATCTCACTAAGGAGAATATTCAACCCGACAAAGAATGCAGGGCGAAGTAGTAAATTAAACATACCAGTAAGTGCAAGCCAGATGTAATGGCAGAACCCAGCGACACCCAGGAGTTATCCTTAAAAGGGTATTTGGGTCAACATTGGTTGAACGACTAACGTGACAGAAACGCAAGGGTCGAAACTAACACCCAGTTTAAGCGTAAGGCGTCAGGAGGAAGTCTGACATCCTTGAAGGGGCATCCCACGAAAGGAACCGTGTAATATAGTACGGAGAAGTAAGTGTGTGTGAACAGCCTACAATGAGCAGAGCTCGAGGCAATAGGGCTTATAAGCCACAAGTAAAATGTGTTAAGGAAATTTTATTGATTATGGAAGTTTATGTTATATAAGTAGGTAAGCGGATAACGAACCACTGATTAAAGTGTGGGGATACCTCTTGATGTGGGAGACCGCAACAGCGGTAGTTATGTGAACTAAGTTCAGGGAATGTGTTAAGAGTTGACTATGTTGCTATTACCCAAGAATGATGTGAGTAGGAATAATACGAAAGGAAGTGTTTGCACCAGTTGCGGAGATCGGATGAGTAAAAAGTCAAATAGCAACCACCATAGGTGTGGTATGCTAAATGTGTAATGAACAACGCTCAAGGAGCATAAAGACTCGTAGAATAGCGTATTCAACAACCAGCCAAATAAATGGCGAAACACAGTGAAATGGCAGAAGCTAATATAATAGCGGATGCAGTGTAAGTTAATGTTATACAATGAGTAAGACCACGGTGCGCAGTAAGCGACCGTTGCATAAGTGTTGTGAAATCATAATGTGGCAATAAGACCAGTTATGAGTGAAACTCAATGGACATACAAATAAGTGATGATACACAGACTGAGCAATACGCCAGTAGTTGATGCTACGTGATAAGGAACACAGTATGAATTCCTAGTGCTATCTCATAAGAGACTTACTGTCAAGAGTTTACGCCTCTGCACTCTGTATGACTGAGTGTTTTGGTATTGCGCTTGCGCGGTAATGATCAAGTGAGATAGCTAGGAAGTCTGAAAATGTTAAATGTGATAGAAGAACAAGACTCATGATGTGATAAAACCGATGCATAAGATAAGCACGGTAGTACCAATCAAAGGGTACTTGGTTGACATAAGTGGCTACAGTAGCACGATTGTTGAATATCGGTATGGAACATACCTCAAGTGTTGGAAATAACCGACAGAGTACTACACAAAAGGTAGTAGCTCAAACTTAACCGACAGTAAGTCGGAAGAAACCAAGTAAATCATTGTAGAATACAATAGATTATCGTGGAAATGAATAGAAAGTTTGTAACTCACCGAATTCGCTCACGGTAAGAAATACCACGCGTCGGTTGAGAAACCGTTATTACCAAGATAAAGGTGATAATCGGGGATGCATAATACAGTAAGGATAATGTATGGGGGCAAACTAAGCCCTAAAGTTATCAAGAGTTGCGCAGCAGAAACTGGTGAACCAGTGATTCAAACGTTGAATGCGAATGGTGAACATGAGTGAATGGCAAATTAATGATGCCTAAAAGCCTCACAGGCCAGAATCGAAACCAGTTAAGAGCTAAAATAAACTCTAGTGAGAATTCTTGGTTAGGGACTAAACCGCCAATATGGCTAAAACCCTCAAACCAGAACATGTTGTATAATAAACCGCGTGGAGGTAAAACACTTCACGACGGTAGAGTTCAAAAAAAGTGATTAAGTGATTGATTACGTGGGCGTAATCCCTTTTAAGGGGGGTAGAGCGCAAAACCGTTTAGTATGTTTTACCGTACAAGTGTACGTGAACTATGGTGTGCATAGCACAAAATGATTTGTTGTGATGATTGGTGTGTGTGTTACATAAACATACGCATTCATTCATGGTTTAATTATGGTAATTGCGCACTGAAGATGCGAATACCATTGTGATAAGTGTGTTATTTTGTTAGGAGATGTGTGAAAGTACATGTATAAGGGAGTAGAAAACTCCCGGGGAACTAAACCCCGACTATGTATGTTCATATGACACCAATGTAGAACCTAGTGAGAATTAAATTCTCTAGGTAACTTGATTTAAAATAAATCTGGAAGATGATTGATGGACATAGTTCCACCCTTGGAGATGAAATGATTATGACTAGATGGACTAAACGATAGAAAATGGTATATGTTTGAATTAGTTGCTGTTTGAAAATGAAGTGGGAGGTGAAACTTGATTATCATGAGATCAAGGGAAGCCGAACACAAATTGGGGTGGAAAGATAGTTCAACTCTGATGCTGATCACATTAGGGTTGGATGATTCTTGAAACTCCCTATAAGTGGTCACAAATAACCACATCAAGAATAAGATGCAGTTAACAATAATTGGACTTGGAGTTGTATGGAGCTTTCAAAAGAATTTTAAATTGGGTTTCAAATTTGCAATTGGTATTTTCTAGACTTCAATAAATATTTTAAGATTCTTAAGTGGTATTTTCAAAGGAAGGACTACCTTTATGTGACCTCGTAGAGGATTTTCAACTTGTACCCTTCCAATAAAGGATTTCGTTATACTTAACCTCGTAGAGGGTATTTTCCTACTACTTGCTCACGAGCTGAGGACGTATGAGCCTTTGTCTTAGGACCGGTGACATGAGAAGTATATTTTAAAGATGTATGCAATTGTTTTGATCTCCCAAAGGAACGGGGACCAGAGTGTCCATCGCGACCGGTTCTGCGGGATCACAGTGTATATGTACTCAACATGGGTCTCGAACCCATGAAGAGATGGAAAAGGAATTTCTGGCTGATATACATGCTATGACATGTTGTGTGGTATGTGTAATAATTATTATTTTGGACCTTGTGTCCTAATGTGGTTATGTTCCGAAAGTATTGTGTTATCAAGACCTATGTGTCTAAAGGATGTTGTGTTATCAAGACCTACGGGTCTAAATGTTGTTATGTTACCCAGACCAAGAGTCTAAGGGTTGTTATGTATGTGCAAATGTTGTTAAGGTACCGGGACCATTAAGTCCGAGTATACTATGTAAGTATGTTATGTCATGTTATGTATGTATGGATGTGTTACCTGGACCGCTATGTCCGAGGTTGTGGTGTAAAATATGTTTGTTATGGAAGTTTTATGTTGCAAGTAATCCCCGTATTCTAATCCAAATGATGCGTGGGAAGTGTGAACTTCGAGGACGAAGTTCTTTTAAGGGGGGTAGATTGAAATACCCCAAACCTGTAAGTGATATTTAAATATGTGATTATTATTTTCTAAGGCTAATTAAGTCCTTAAGACCATTAGTGAAGAAACGAAAACTAAAAAGAAAAATAAACGCATAAATGTCACAAAACGCAAAAGTGTGTGTTAAATGATTATAGTGAGTATGTAACCTTAACTGAGGTCCAAAAAGGATTCCTAGGACTTATTTAGTCATTAGGAACATGTGGGAAAAAATTCCCGAAGTAAACGGACCCAAATAGTGGGGTAAAAGCACAAACGAGGCTTAAAACACGTTTTTCGAGGAAACCGAAAAACGTGACTTAAAACAGTTAAAATGGACTTGTATAAATTATAGTTGATTTTATAACTATAATTATATACTAATTAAAGTCTAAGAATTTTTAGAAACAAAAAAAAATATATATATATTCCGGAAACCGGACCCGGACTGTTAAAAACTGACAGTTCGGGAATTAACGGGTGTTATCTGCTAATGACCAAGTGCCTCTCTCACATTGTAAAATAAAAAAAAAATTCAAATCTGGTCCCCCTCTCTTGTATCCCACGTGAGAGTCCCTCTCACTCACTAAATTCATTCTACTTTACTCATAAAATACAAAAAACAACAAAAAGTAAAAAGTGCTACTTACTTTATTTCCTCTCTCTCACACACTCTCTTTCCTCTATGCTTGTGTGGGTTACGAATTCTTCACTTCCCAGCCCCCTCTCTTGCTGTGTATATGGACTAAAGACAAAAGTAATAAAAACACAAAACATTACTTACTCTCTCTCACATTTCTCTCTCTCCCATTCTCTTCTTCTCACGATTTTTTTCCCCCCCAAGCTCTCTTTCTCTGCTCCTTCTCCTACAATGGCGATTTCTTGAGCCACAAAGAGCCTCATCTTGCTCCTTCTTGTTCTACCCTCAAACCAACTCCAAATCAAAATATTTTTACACCAAAATACTCCTCTCATCTTGGGGATTATTTTCCACCTTTTAAAATCTCAAAACTCCATACTTCATTTCCATGGGTGTACCACATCTTGAAGAGAAAACCTCATGATCTTGAAGCCAATCAACTCCTTGATGGCCTAAGGTAAGAAAGAACTCAAAAATCCATTCATTCTCCTATTTATATAGTGGCCGATTTTTGGTGTGCTAAACACCCTTGTTTTCCTCTTCATTCAAGCTTGTTAAATCTTCAAGAAGTATTGGAGCTAGCCCAAAATCCATTACCAAAAACTTCACTTTGAAGTAGAAGGTAATTCCCTCCTATGGTGTTTCAAATATTTACTAAGTTCTAGGGTTTATGGGATAATGTTCATGAACCCTCAATGCTCATTGTGTTCATTTTGGCATGGTCATTAGCGTAGCAATTAATTCCGTTGAATATCGATTGAGGGGCAAGAAGTTAAGAGAAAGAGGTTTTGAAAAGAAAAAAAAACCCAAGGTAATTAACTTACCTTAAACTAGTGTGGGATCTATAAATGTGTTTATGTTTGAGCAAAATAAATGTTCAGTGAAAATGCAGGTGTTGCGAATAATATGAGGAAATTCAGTGTTTAATTTAATGTTGTTTAAGAGCCTAAGAGCCAAGCTTTTAAGAGTTGTGCATATTGGGTGCTATGGTGTGGAAATGATGAGATTTAAGTGTGGTTTAGTGTTTTTGGATGAGTTGTTGGTTGGAGTGTTTTTGGAGGGCTAAATAATGTGTGGGAATATGATAAAATTATGGGGAGGTCATGTCAAAATTTGTGCAGGAATTTAATGGTTTAGATGCATTTCTAGGTGGGATTGTTTAGAGAGGGTTTAAGGGTGCCAAGAAGGTGTTAAAACATGTGGGAAAACATGTGAAATGATTAGAAAAAAATTGGGTTCAATTTGGAGTTCAAAATGAGAAGAAAAACACTTTGAAAATTGCCCTCTGTTGTGGACCGCCCCTAGGGACCGCCCCTGTGGGGAGGTCCATACCAGAAACAAGGAAAAAAAAATTTTCGTCGAGGCCTCTGTCGTGGACCGCCCCTAGGGACCGCCCCTGTGGGGAGGTCCGGGCAAAAAAAAAAAAAAAAAAAAAATCGGAGCCTCTGTCATGGACCGCCCCTAGGGACCGCCCCTGTGGGAGGTCCGGACCAGAAACAAAAAAAAAAAAAAAAAAAATTAAATTTAAGTAAGGTAATGAGGCTTATGTAGTAAACCCTAGTGTGTATTATGAGGATAATTAAGTGTAAGTTTTAGGGTGAAAACTCGTTGTGTAAACATGTGAACCACTTAGTAAACCGAGAGTTCATGAAAGGTAATTAACCAACGTTATTAATTATGTATAGGAACTACCTTCGGTTGAACTCGAACTCAACAAGGACCGAGGTATGGTTTTCTTGCAACCTGTGTCCTACCGGATTACACCGGCTTGTATGCCAATGTGTTTTTCTGTGTGTTTGCCACCTTGCAAGATAAAGCATGAAATGAGTTTACAGTAATTCATTATTGTGGCGTGATTAATTCCGATACCGCTTAACCTTAGTTATGTGTTAAATAATAGTTAACCGACCTTAGGTTCACATAAGAAATCGGTATTCGGAATAAACGTCCCAACCCATGGGAACGTTCTAACTACGGCTATCCGTGCGTTAGTATATGTTGTGATTATGTGTGATGTATGTGATTTGTTTGGCATGTTGTTGTTGTCATCGGATAAAGTTATCCATGTTTGTTAAAAGGGATATTACTCCCCTTATGTGTCTAACCGAGTTAGTAACACTATGTGATGTATGTATGTGAATAGTTCCATAAGGGAACCTCTAACTAATAAGTATATGTTATGTATGGAGAGGAATCCGGTCTGTTCCGGTCGCGCGTATTGTTTGGGAGTTAATATATATATGTGAATTAACTCCCATCCTGTTATGTTAAGGGTTGTCTTCCTTCATTGGATTTCGACCTCCCATTAGCTTAGCCAAAGCTTACCTACCCGACCTCCACATCGGCTAGGAGGGGAATTATGTGTAATGTTGTTAGGGAGTTGACGCCTATGCTGCATCGACTCCCTCTGTTATGTTATGGTTGTTTTTCCTTCTTGGAATACAACCACCCACAAGCTTAACCAAGGCTTACCTACCTCATCACTATTGGAGCTAGGGGGAAATTGTGTATGTTATGTTCGGTCCTATATGAGGCCGCCACTCAAGTAATGGAAATGCATGTATGTTGTGCTCGGGCTTACATCACCCACTCCCTAAGTAAAGTGTATATCCTCTAAAAGGAGAGAGACTAAGTTACGTATGTTGTAAAGTGAAGTGTGTTTTATGTTGAGTGTGCTAACTTTATGTTTGTGTCCTATTAATGGATGTTTGCCTATAAGCATGATATGTGTGTGAGTTGGTACATGTTTGAAATAAATCAACCGCATGCTAAGACGACAAATAGTTGTGCGTGGCCCGGTAGCATGTGGGCTGCGGGATTACCATACCAGCAAAGGTGCTGACCCCCTTTGGGGGCTCCCATACTTTTCAGGTACAAGGAACTGGAAGCCGTTCGAGAGTAGGACGGGGTAGTGTTTGTATGTGGTAGTCATGAGAACTGTGGATGTATTATAGTGTAGTAAGACCGAAAATGTATCGGCGTTAGTTGGTAATTACTCGGTACAGCTGTAATGTAAGTGTATAATGATTGTTGGACATGGAACGGGATTTATGTGTAGTTGCTCGGGAGTTTAGTCCATCAGACCGGTACGATGTATGTATGTTAGCCTTGTTAGCCACGTGGGTGGCTAACGGCGTGTAACACCAAAGAGTTGAGTTATGATGTGAGTTGTGATTTCCGCTGCAAAGAGTTGTTAAGTGTGTTATTTGTAGTTGGGGTGTTACACTAAGGTTTGGGGTATTTCACCTTTGTTCCCGGATGCACCAAATTTTCAAAATTGACATCCGTGCTACACTTGTTCAATATGAAAGCAAGATTCGGCTGGAGTGATAAGAGTTTTACGGCAATACTAGAACTATTCCACGACATGCTTCCCGATGATAACAATCTTCCTACATCCACTTATGATGCAAAAAAGTTGATGTGTCCTATGGGTGTGGAGTATGAAAAGATACACGCATGTCCAAACAGTTGTGTATTATACAGAGGAGAGAATAAACATTTGAATCAGTGTCCAAAATGTCATTTGTCACGCTATAAACATAAGGACGGCCAATCATCCAATTCTAAGAAAAAAAGTCCTCCAGCAAAAGTCATTTGGTATTTACCCATAATACCAAGGTTCAAACGTCTGTTTGCAAATGTCAGAGATGCCCAAAATTTAAGATGGCACGCAGAAGGAAGGAAAAATGATGATAAGCTGAGACATCCAGCTGATTCACCACAGTGGAGGACTATCGATAGAAGATTTGAAGATTTTGCCAGTGATAATCGAAATTTGAGACTCGGGCTATGTACAGATGGGATGAATCCCTACGGCACTCTAAGTAGTCAACACAGCACTTGGCCTGCTCTATTGTTTATTTACAATCTTCCTTCGGGGTTGTGTATGAAGCGAAAATACATTATGTTATCATTGTTGATTTCTGGTCCTAAACAACCCGGACATAATATCGATGTATATCTTGCACCACTGATTGACGATTTGAAATTGCTATGGAATCAGGGGACAGTGGTTTATGACGGTTACGCCAGACAAAACTTCACACTTCGTGCCATGTTGTTTTGCACAGTGAATGACTTTCCAGCGTACGGGAATTTATCTGGATACACGGTGAAAGGCACATTTGCTTGCCCAATATGTGAGGACGACACTTGTTCTGATCGTCTAAAGTTTTCTGGCAAAAACGTGCACATGTGTCATCGTAGATTGTTGCCAGCAGCACACCCGTACCGTAAAAAAAGGAAGTTATTCAACGGAAAGACTGAAACACGTGTTACTCGTACACCTTTGAGTTCTCAAGAGATCTATGAAAAGGTGAAAGACATTGAGAATGTTTTCGGTGTTCCGTCCAAATCTACCCAAAAAAACATCTGGAAAAAATGTTCAATATTTTGGGAACTTCCATATTGGAGACATTTATCTGTTAGGCATTGTCTTGATTTTATGCATATTGTCAAAAATGTTGGTGAGGCTGTTGTTGGGAATTTGCTTAACATACCTGGGAAAACAAAAGACGGAATAAAGGTTCGAAGAGACATGGAAGCTATGGGCATACGTGAGGAGTTGCATCCTCAAGAAAGAGGCAAACGAACATATTTACCTCCAGCATGTTACACTTTGTCTAAGAATGAGAAGATCAGCTTCTGCAAATGTCTTCATTCCCTTAAGGTTCCTACGGGTTATTCATCCAACTGGAAAAGTCTTGTGTCAATGAAGGACTTGAAATTGGTCGGGTTGAAATCTCATGATTATCACGTTCTGATGTTGCATCTCCTTCCTGTTGTCATTCGAGGTATATTGCCGAAGGATGTCCGAAATGCAATTACAAGACGATGTTTCTTTTTAAATGCAGTGTGCAATAAAGTCGTGGATGCTGATACACTTGATAGTCTGCAACGTGATGTTGTTGTTACGATCTGTCAACTTGAAATGTATTTTCCACCCTCTTTTTTTGACATCATGGTTCACTTAGTTGTTCACATTGTCAGGGAAATCAAATTATGTGGTCCCATATATTTGAGGTACATGTATCCGTTTGAGAGATACATGGGAATTTTGAAGGGAAGGATGAAGAATAGATATCGACCTGAAGGAAGTATTATAGAAGGGACAATAACCGAAGAAGTGACAGAATTTTGTACTGAATACTTAAAGGGTGCAGTTGCTATTGGAGTACCACAACCTAGACACACGGGAGGGACAGAAGGTCAAGGTGTTACTGGGAAAAAAATTGTGGCAATTGATTCATCCTCAATGGAGTTAGCACATTTGTTCGTTTTACATCACCTTGAGATTATTGAGCCATTTTTTGAGAAACACATGACTACACTAAGAGGTCAATATCCTGGGAGGAATATTGTTTGGTTGACAAAAGATCAAAACAAGACCTTTTGTTCATGGTTTAGAGACCATGTTATGAAACTTGCATCACTAGCGCCTGATAATGTAGGTGAAGAGCTCCGTTGGTTAGCTTTGGGACCTGGTTCCACTGCTGTATCTTACGACGGGTATGACATCAATGGGTTCACCTATTGGACAAAACGACAAGATGATAGATGTTTAAACCAGAATAGCGGGGTGAAAGTAGAAGCAGCAACAACTCAGTACACCCGAGGTGATCCAGCTTCATCGATTTCAACCTCGAGGTTGTATTATGGATGTATTGAAGATATCTGGGAACTTGATTATCAGTTTCAAAAGTTTGTTATTTTCAAATGCAAGTGGGTGGATAACAGAAATGGTTATCGGGTTCATGATGGGTTTAATTTGGTTGATTTATCAAGTCTTGGTCCTACACAAGAGCCGTTCATATTTCCCAAGGACTGTGAACAAGTATTTTACATAGAAGATCCCATCGATTCCAGATGGTCAGTAGTTTTACCAGGGAAAAGATTTGTGATCACAAATGTTGATCAAGATGTTAATGACGATGAATTATTATTTGATGAGACACCACCCTTTTCTAACAGTGTTCCTGCCACCAACATTGTTGATATTCCAAACGATGTAGTGTATACTAGGTCTGATCATGATGAGGGTCTATGGGTCGAAAAACCATAAATGATGTGTTTGTTTGTTAGGTAATTAAATATTAATTTTTTATGATATCTGATTACGTATTTTTTATATTATTTGTTTTGTTGTTATTAATATCATATTGTTTATTTGTACATACAAATAGGTTTACATATGTATATGTTTTCAATCAGCATCGTGTACTTTTGTTTACTTGATAATAGGAGTATCGTGAGGCCCAGTCAGCGAATGCGAAGAAGAATGAATATCGTCACTTGCTGGGTGCTAAAGGGGTTAACAGAAGAGTTCCTGAGTGGGTGGCAGAAGGGGAGTTGCCATCGGATGTGAGCACTCTAGATGAGCACCAGAAACGGTGTACATTTTGGAAGCTTTCACGCACTAAGAAAGACCCAAAAACTGGAGAGCGTCTGTATCCCTTCGAGAAAACAAAGGAAATTGTTGATAAGATGGTAAGTACTTTTGTTTAATCCTTATTTTTTTTCAAATTCAATATTTCAATCCTATAATTTATTATAAATCCTATATGCATTTACTTCTAAAGGCTGAAATGAACGAGCAAGTAACCCAAGGGACTTGGGCTCCTGATCGACATGATGACCAGCTGTGAAATACCCCGTAATTAAAAATAGTGATTAATTAGGCTAATAAATAATTTAGAAGCTTAATTAAGTGTAAACAATCATAAGGGAACAAATCCCGAAGAAAACGGACCTTTAAAACGGTTTAAAAACATTACCGAACCTTAAAGCACGTTTTTCGAGGTAACCGGGAAAACGTGTCTTTAAGCGGGTCAAATAGACTCGTAACAATTTTAGCCAACTAAATGATCATTAATAAATATTAGTGAAGTTGTAGGACCAATAAAATCAATAAAACGAGAGATTAGTAAAAACTGTCAAAAACGACAAGTTGTGGGGTAGAAATATAAATAACACAAACTTATGTGTCCAATATTGCAAATAAATTTCAAAACCCCCATGCTCTCTCTGTGTGTGTCCGATTTTGCTTTCCCCCTCTCACACACACATTCACTTACTCACTTTTATACACAAAACAACAAAACAATTAAAAGTAATAAAGTAACTCTCACACTCACACATACTCTCTCTCCTACCCTTTCCCTCCTCTCTCTCACGTGAATACCCCTTACCAGCACCCTCTCTTTCTCCCTTCTCCTTCTCCAGCGATTCCCATGGAGATTTGAAGAACCTCACAAATATACTCACTTCTCACTTCTTGTTACTCCCTCAAAACTCTTCCAAAAATTATAAAAATACCACCATTGTAATCCTCTCCTCAAGAGCTACATTTTCATCCTTCCAAAATCCAAAAACAAGCATTTTCGATTTTGAGGGTATACCCCATTTGGAGTCTCAACACCACCATTAGAAGGCCCTCCTTCTCCTTGTTCTTCTAAGGTAAAAATATTTCGAAAACTCCATCTTTTTCTAGCCCTTGTGGGCAAAACGAAAATGTGAACTAAAGCCTTGCTTACTCCTTGTGTGTCCAGCCGATTTTGGCATTTTGGTGGTGTGAGAAACCTTGTTCTTGAGCTATCCCAAACAGCTCTTGTACTCTTGGAAGGTAATAAATTTTCTAAACCCTAAAACCTAGATTGGAACTTGATTAATGGTTAAGGTTAGTTAGTATTAAAATGGTGTATTGAAATATGTATGTTGATGGGCTGTAGCATTGGAGGTTTGGTTTGGAAACCGGTAGAGAGAGAGAGAGAAGGAAGGAGAAAGAGAGAAGAAAAGGAAACTAGAAGCAAAACAAGGTAAGGAATGCTCACCTTTGTGTAGTCTTGTAATTGTATATGTAACAGATTTTTAGAAATGAAAAATGGTAATGCATTAGTAGTATGGTGTGTAAGAGAATATAAGTATTTTGAAGCTTTAAAAGACATGTAAAACTGTTACAAAACAGATTGGGGATTAGTGTTTGTGTGCAGGAAATTTTGTAGTGTTTTAGTGTTGGTATTGTATATGGGAGCTTGTGTATTTTGATTGTTGAAAACAGGTGAGACAATATAGATGTGAGTAAAACAATGTGGTGAGAGTATAAAATTATAGGGGAGACTATGGCAAAATTTGCCTAGGATTAGAACACTTAGAGAATTAAAACTAGGTGACTAAGGTGAGTGTGTAACAGACTTTGATTAAGGAAGATAGAGGATAAGTTGAGGGAGATAGATGATGTATTCGAGATGTATTAGGAGTGTTAGAAATGACATTAGAAGAGGGAGTTGTAGATGGAGAGTGTTAGTGCTAAAATCTGTAGCAAACACAACTAGGGAAACAACTAGTGAAAGTGTGAGTTGAAACTTAGAAAATTAGATGAGTGAACGAGTATAAAATTGTGTAAGGAGTTAGGAAATGAACTAGGGTGTATTAGGAGGTTTAAATGGTGCAAAAACATGTAGGATTAAGTGTAGGAACAATGGGGAAGTATTGGGTAAAAGAGAGGACTGAAAACAGAAAGTAAAATGCAAATACTGGGCCGGACCGAACTTGCGACCGGACTTGCAAGTTCGGTCGAGCCCAGACTTACAAAGACGGGTGAGCTACTGGAATCGACCGAACTTGCGACCGGACTTGCAAGTTCGGTCGGACCAGAAATTTTCCCCGTCTGTAACCTACTGGAATCGACCGAACTTGCGACCGGACTTGCAAGTTCGGTCGGCCAGAAAAATTTCCATCCTGTAACCTACTGGAATCGACCGAACTTGCGACCGGACATGCAAGTTCGGTCGGCCCAGAAAATTTCCCGAGGATAGCTACTGGAATCGACCGAACTTGCGACCGGACTTGCAAGTTCGGTCGGCCAGAAGAATTTCCGTAACCTGAGCTACTGGAATGGACCGGACTTGCAAGGTCGGTCGCAAGTCCGGTCCGGTCAAAAAAAAAAGAAAAAAATTATTTAAATTAAATAATATGTATATATATATATATATGTATATACCCACATATATATGTATATATGTACGTGTATGAAAGCATGCCAAAGTTAAGTAATAAAGTAAAACCTAAGTAATGAAAAGTAAGTAAGTAAAGTGTAAGTGTAAGAAGTATAAGGACATAGTAAGTGTGAGTTAAGTAATGATAGTTAGATTAATCATTTAATTGTATGTATATAATAGGATTTGATTTGTGACACCGGAAGGACGTTTGGAAGTACGTACAACGGTGAACGGTATGGATTCCTCATGCCCCGTATGCTATCTTGGTTACTCTGATTTGTGTGTTGTGTGCTAATTGATCACCAAATAAGATAAATGCACGAATCGGAGTTAATATGCATACTTGTGAATATGTAGTGTTGTATGATGTTGTATATCTTCTTTAAATCATAGTTTGTATAATTCATGAAATGTATGGATGATAATGAATGTGTGTATGTATGTTGTATTGTACCGTGACCGTTATTTATGGTGTTTGGACTTCTAACTTGTTCCTAACAAGCTAACCATCCTAACTTAAAATGGTAATTAAATTGGAATGAGTAGAAGTCCGATATAGTTTCGGCCACGCGTGAGGATGCAGAGTCACGAGAGGTTGGCTCCAATTCCTGACTCTTAAACTGGTCCGCGGCCCAAATCCCTTAAGTGGGTAGCATCCCGGATTGGTGAGTCAAGTAAATCCCGGATGTGGGACGGTGTAGTCCCCAAGGCCGGAGGTCCCGACGACTTAACTTGAGTATAAGTAAGTAAGTAAGAATGAGTAAGTAAAGTAATTGAAAGTAAGTAATTGTAAGTAAGGAAAAGTAAGTAATGAGTAAAAGAGTAAAGCATTCCGATTAACCCGGATGCATAATTTGGCTAACCTTGTGAAGGTAAGTAAGTTGTATGCTACTACATTGTTGCCTTGAATTATGTAATGAATTGTATGAGCATGTAATTGTATGAAAAGCATGTATGTATGAAATAATGAACTGCATGTTTAGTGGACGTCAAATAGTCGGCGTGCCCTAGCTAGCACGCGGTATATGCGGAGTCCATATGCAGCGTTTGCTGAGCCCCTTGGGGCACCATTTTTACTACACGCAGGTACCCGCGAGGGATGAAGATTGAGTTTCATTTCTTTTATCTTCTTTTTGGAATGTAAACACTAAATTCATGATGGGTGTACTGAGTAGTACATGGCTGTAGTTTTTGAGTAGCCGGTGTACCATGGGGTACACCTTTTTGGATATGGGGAAAGGAGCATTGGTATAGATGAGTAGCTTTAGAAACTCATTCTTTTGGGTAAGCTTGAAAGGTTGTAATTGAATATAATTTAAATACTCGGTGATCCAGGATGTAAGTATTTGGCATATGTTATTTTGGCAAGCAATTTAGTAGCTCGGTACGTTATGTTCATCAGACCGTGACTGTAAGTACTAGTAGCCTAGCTAGCCGTATGGGCGGTTAGCGGCATTGTTTCACCCGCCGTAGTAAGTATGTAATAATTCCGCTGCGAACTCGTAGGATTAATAGGACGATTAGACGGTAAGCATAGGATTAGCGGTTGGGGTGTTACAAGCTGTCTCGGGCGCTAGGAAAGAAAGATCATCCAGGCCGAGCAGTGGGGTTAGGGGGGGTTAACATAGGGATAAGAAAAGTATTTGGAAACCCCGGGTCGAGGAAAGGAAGTAGTAGTCAGGAGAGGATGATCCCGTATGATGAGCATTTACGTGTCCTCAGTAACTTCAAAGATCAGTTGAGGGATGAGATCCTTGCTGAAGTGCGTCAGGGGACTGGTGCACCCCAGCCATATGCTCCTGCTTCTGATCCTTCTTATGGATATGCTCCTGCTTCTTGATCCTGCTTCTGATCCTGCTGGACTGCACACAAGCACAGAGTCTATTGATTCGTATCCTTACGCATATGTACAGGTAAATTTTTATATCTTTAACTATTTTATTACTTGTCATATCGTTTATTACTTATTTATCAGTTCAATCATCTACTAATCTGATTAAATTGTAGGATCCAATAAACTGCAACCTCTTGTTCCCGTACAACAATCAAAATATACCAGTTGCAGAAGGAAGAGTGTACACATCACGCTCGAATGACGTGGTCCATGGCATGCCATTACAGCCGTATCACGGGAGAGTGTCTGTGGATGAACCGATTTACACGTGTCCTGATTTAGAACTCCCTGTACCTACGGAGGAGTACAGCACGGTTCAGTCCGCAAAGGGTGCATTTCTTTAATGGTCTGTTCGCCTGATTCAGAAGTGTATGAAGGTACGCCCAATACAACCTTTAATATAGTTATTGTAGTAAATTATAAGTGTGGATGTTCAGTTCATGATTAGTAATGTATGTCGATTGCAAATAGGCATTAAAGGAGAAATCAAAGTCTCCTGAAAAAAGAAGTCAAAGATTACATCTTCTGGATACAGAGCATCCACCAATGTCGTTACCAAAGAAAACTTGGTGGATGATTCAATATATGCACGCTTGGGGCCAAACATGAAAGTGTTGCATGATGTGATCCGTGACTTCCCAGCTGATAAAGATTCTATCCTTCTTAGCTTTGAACCTGACATTCTTCACTATGAAGAAGTTTTAGAAGTCGACTTGTGGACAAACGACGTGCAGGACATCCTGAAATCTGACTGGGTGCCTATCACTGTTGTCCACTCATTCATTCTGTAAGTATTAGTCTTTTTTGGTAATTAAGTTATAAAGTGATGCCCTGAAACAATGTTAATTACTATATCTTTTAATTAATGAATAGGTTTTGCATGAGAAAATGCAAACTTTTTCACTTACCAAGTATGGATTTCTATGTCCTGAGAGAACGTCATACACTGATGTGACGTCTGATGTACAAGGTAGTAAGCTCTACTTACAGCGTGCGATTGCTAACAGCATCAATGCGAGAAAGAAATATCTCCTGCTGCCCTACCATCAAAGGTAATAACTTGTGTTTATAATTTTTAATTCCATTAAATGTTGTACTTGTTGATTTTGACATTATACTGATGATGATGTGAAATATGAATGGTTTTTAGTGATCTTTAATGCCTAATTTTTATACGAACATCGATAATATTCCACACTTATCTTCCGTTTTCCTTTGGTTTGTTGTTTGGTAAGGCTTGATACCTTTTTCTATGATTAAATGCAGAGAAAAGCCAGGGGAACACTAGGTTTACTCACGAGGGAGATATTGCAACAAACGGGGGTCGAATCGGAGTCGAAATGAAGAATTTAGAGGATTTTTGAAGGTCTGTCCGAGCTTGTGTCCGAACTTCCAAGTTCGGACACAAGTCGAGAGTTTGTATGCTGCGCCTGATGGGATGTCCGAACTTCGGTCCGAACATCGAAGTTCGAACATAGTTGAGAAAAGCCGGAGGCCTGAAGTACGGAGCATGTCCGAACTTGTGTCCGAACATCAAAGTTCGGACACAGGTCGAAACTTTCTGAATTGAAGCGCTCAAAGCATTGTGTCCGAACTTTGAAGTTCGGACCAATGTTCGGACGGCACGAAAATTACAGCATAAACTCGGCGTTTTGAAGGGAAAAAGAGAAAAAGGTCTATTTAAATGACCTAATCAGAGGGGGAAGGATTCAATCATCATCGATCATTACCACACACGCTCTCTCACTGATAAACGAGGTTCTCTCCATTCATCCACGCCAATTGCATCAGTTCACCGCCACACATTCACCAAGCATATCACCACCATTCTAGAGGAGCATCGACAGAGGGAGTGTGGCCATCATCTTCAACCTTACACCTGCAGCCATCGACACTGGATAGTTGTTCAACAAAGGGTTTTTCTTCCCTTAGATGATTTCTATGTTAACTGTATTTATCTGTTTCTTGGCAATGTCTGGCTAGTAGGGATTTAACTCTGGGGTAGGGTTTGTTCAAGATGGATTCAATGTAGTTAAAGATTTTGCAGTTTGATTATGAGATTGTGACGGATTGTTTTCAGGTTAATGATTATCAATTTTCTTCTCTATTAATTTCGCGAGTTATAGAGTTTCTTTGCGAAACCTATTAAGATCAGACAAGGTGATTAATAGGGAGTTCGAATTAACCTGGGAATTTGGGGAAGGATTAGTCGGATAGATAATCTTTCCTACAAACGCTAACAATTCTTTGTGCTCATTCCACCTATATGTGTTTTGCCAACTGCTAGATTAGAGTTGACACGTTCTGATAGGTGAGCTCTTCAATGAACTAGGATTTAGCATTGTAAGAGATAGAAAGAATCGGCCTTTCCGTTTCTCATAATTAAATTGTAGGAGCTACTAGATTCAATCAGAAAAGAACAACCCGAGCCCGGAGTTCCACTCATATTATCAACTTCATCATTCGTTTTTTTTACCGATTGCTTAATTTAACTCTGATTTGCATTTATTTGATTTAGTTTCAAAAACAATTCACAACCCCCCTGAGTTTCCAGTTTTCTTAGGATTTAGGATAGGACTTAGGCTTATTTATTCAAGTCCCACGGTTCGATACTTGGTTGCTTAACTTTCTATACTATAGTGACCGGGATTTTTGCAATCCGACAGACTTATTGATTTATTATTTTCTAGATTAATTTGTTTAGTTTTAGTAGATCAATTTACCTGTTTGCAACTGACATGTTAGTGTTTTGGTATTACATAGTGGACATTGGGTCCTACTGGTGTTGTGTTTGGATCGTGCACGTATACTATATCTTGATCCGCTTCGGCATACATTGCCGAATAATATCAAGATAAAGCCACACCTTAACACGTAAGTACATTATAAACCACTTCTTTATGCATTTCAATTCTTTTAATTTAATTTTGTTGTGCATGGATATCCTAATTTTATTAATATACATTTATGACATTTAATGTGCAGTATATATCAAAGTGTTATGATTTCACATCTTGGTATAAGGATAAAAGGTGTTGTCCCCTGGACTGCAGTGAAGGTACATGCATCACTTGTTTTTCATTGATAGAACAAATGTCTTATGTAATTAATCCTTTTTCTTTTCTCTGTTTAAGTGTCCACGTCAACCCGGGGGTTCGGAGTGTGGGTATTATGTCATGAGATATATGCATGACATAATCACCCTTTTTGGTGATATGCAGGATCAATTAGAAAACGTATGTTGAAGTCATATATATATATATTTTTAATTTTAATGTATTTGTTTAATGATTAACTCATTTTGTATTGTTTTGTTTTTCAAAAGGTTTTCCCTAATGTTGGCGAATACGACAGACAAACGATCAACGCTATGTTGGAGGATTGGGCGGAGTTTGTCTATATGACTTTAGTTTGATTTTCACTTTGTTTTTTCGATCGAATTGTTATTAGAACGTTAATGTTTAGAAATTTATGGCTAGTTAGATTGTGAAAGATGACCGGTTTGAGTACAATGAATATCTTGGTAGTTGTATATCTATATGGTCATTTGTGACCATTTGAAATGGTTTGTATATGGTCATTTGTGACCATTTGAAATGTGTTGTTGGTCATTTGTGACCATTTCATCATTATTTTGATTTTTTGACAATTCTCTTACAACGAGTGATTGACATCCTCTACAATATGACGTAGAGAGATGTTTGGATATATCTGGATGTTGTATCTGTATATTTTACAGGTTTGTTGACATGTGGGATTGTAAACTAAAACGAAAAAACCAAAAAAAAAATATAGACATTTTCGGCGGTTCCTAGTAAGAACCGCCAAAAATAAGTAAAAATGAGCAATTTTCGGCGGTTCTTAAGCTAAGAACCGCCGAAAATTGCCAATTTTTAACTTATTTTCGGCGGTTCTTACTAGGAACCACCGAAAATGTCTGTTTTTTACCTCATTTTGAGCTGGGACAGCCGTTATTTTCGGCGGTTTTGGCGTTTGGAACCGCCGAAAAAGGTTGTTATTTTTGGCGGTTTTATAACCGCCGAAACTTTGGAAAGGCCTTTTTCGGCGGTGTAATATTCGGCGGTTTAAAACCGCCTAAAAAGGCCCAAAAGAACCGCCGAAAATGACCCTTTTTCTACTAGTGAAATTAGTGAAACTGATAGCAGTTTCAAATAAGACGTCGATGATAGTTAATGTCGATATATCTAACTATTTAGATCGGTGTCCAATCCGTCTGCTAATTAGAATAGAGCTGGCTTGATTGTTTTACTATTGAATAAGAAGTCAATGATGATTAATGTCAATAATGATAGGCAATTTTGATAATTTCAAATAGATTCTTCTTCAATGGACATGAAATTGGTGGAAATGATAGACAATTTCAATGAATTTCAAATAGATTCTTCTTCAACGGACATGAAATTAGTGGTTGATAGGCAATTTCGAACAAGACGTCGATGAGTTAATGTCGTACTTAAGAAGATATAACACATATATTAGAAAAATTATCAACAAAGTAGACCATGATAAAGTAAACGAAAAAACGAACGCATCGACGCAAACAGATCAAAAAACGGAGCTATAACGAAGAAGATATGACGATTTTAAGAACAGAACCCGGCGATGGCGCCAACAGAGAAGAGCCAGCGCTGGCGCCGGTAAGGAAGGACGCGCGCGCCTTCTCTGTTGGCACCGGCGCCAGGTTCCGATCTTAAAATCGTCATATCTTCTTCGTTATAGCTCCATTTTACAATCTGTTTGCGCCGACGCGATCGTCTTTTTATCTACTTTGTCATGGTTTACTTTGCTGATAATTTTTCTGATATATGTGTTATTTCTTCTAAAATACTTCGGAATCCTTTTTTGCTTTTATCGAACTGTTTTTTAATAAATTTTGCCTACGTTAACACCTAAGTTCATCATTTTCCGACTAAGGGTATTGGAATTCCGACTGCGCGTAATGAAATTTGGATACACCTCGTAATATATCACAAATTATGAGTAAATATGGTAATTTTTAAAAAATATTGAAACAGAGACAAGATGGTCATTTTCCGACTCAACAAACTGAAATTCCAGCTACGCGTAGTGACCCTCATTTTCATACCCGTCTCCCCAAAAAGCTTAATGTCGGAAATTTTGCATATTTATACTAATGCATCCCAATCAAAATAGGTTGGTTCAAGCTGTCTGCCGTGTAAGCTCCCTTATCATTCTACAGCTTGCTTCGACAAACACATATTATATACGCATTAAAGCTTTCGGGAATTAAATCAGACAACAGCCATTTATGGGCTAGATCAGTAAGATTAATTGCAAGACAATAAAGAAGCAAATGCACAATTTCGCACCAAAAATCATGTGGAAAACATAACTGGTCAGCAGTTGACCCATTCTGGTCTTAGCGCCTAACGGAAACTCAACCATGTCATAGTCATCAACATCAGTCTCTTCCAAACACCCTAAACTCGTATTCTCGCTCCAGTCCAATAGCACTAACATTTAGCATACATATTGAATTCAATGGCCATGTGAGAGTAATCTGGCAGAATCCAATAATCGAAAGAGTTTCTCAAGTACCCATGGTACAAAAATTCGACATCTTTTGTGCACAGAAGAATTCAATCGAAAACACCATCTTTAAAGAACTCACCTATCGCAGTTTTCAACTGCAGCATCTTCAATCTCCCTCCCTCGTCCACAGCAGCCATCCGTCTTTGTGCATCACTGAGATGGTTTTCAAAAGTTTTCTCCACTTGCAATAAAAGTCCTTGATGAATTTCCTGTTGTCTCTCAATCACACCTTTCAGCTCACAGCTTTCTGCACGGAGGCTTTCCAAGGTATTTGAGAAATCCTCCAGGTGTCTACTGATTTCTTTTATGAACTTATCTTGTATAACCCAAAGCTGCTCTTGTTGCTCCTTGAATCTTGTTTCCAGGAATTTCTTTCTCGATCTGCTTACACTCGTTAGCTTCCCCACGTCTTTCTCGACCTGAGACTTGACAGACTCGAGTTTCGAGTACATTTCCTCTGCGGTGGATGTCAATATTTCCGAGCATTTTTTCTTTGTTGATAAGACTAGCTTGTCTTTGACTCTTTCTAGAGCATACCCAAATTCAGCTATCCCTCTGAAAATTTTTATTCCAGGAATGAGAAATCCTAACTGATTCTCAACTAACATGAGAGGACAGACAGCCTTTTGTTTCTGCAATAAGTAGCAACAGAAATCTAACCTGTCCAAACCATTTTCTTGATCATATTCTAAAGGCCCATTTGATCTCGTTCCTGTCCACAACGGACATAATAGAATTTATTAGCTTGCAATCTTCATATGGACAAGAAGAGCGTAGAAAAACAACACTGTCATGCTTATAATGCACGATGCTTACCATTCAAAAAGCTGCTTAAGCTACGACCAGATTGACCATCTTCATCAGCTTCACGAACGCAGACTCGCTTTCTCTCATGAACAACTTGTTCCTCAACATGAGCTATTTCAGGAGAATTCTCCATAATTTCTGGAGTATCTACAGCACACCCACAAAAAAGCAACCAAATAAAACAAAAATAAGAGGAGGCGTCTTTTCTAGCTTAAGAGAAAAAGACAGCAGAAAACAAGAAGATGAACCAGAGAGTTAGCAATACAGAGCAGCAGGATGTGGTCCAGAAAAGGGGGAACAGTGAAAGTGGATTCCTGATGATGGACTATGATATATCAGAAACCGTGGTTCTGCTGTGACCAGAGATAAGATTACATTCCGAGTTTAGAAGATAAAAACACTGGCATAAGGCATAAAATGCAGTCTCCCTCAGAGCCTCTATTCAAGTCTAGAAATAGTTAAAGAGAGTTCATCTCTCCAAAGTTGAACTTTCTATTACAAGGTGGCTTGTTTTGATCTGTCAGGGATGGCTTAGACAGGTCAAATTTATGCACAAACTAGTATCACAACTACAACAGTCTAGTGTTGGACATATATCTGCTGTTTTCTTTTACCTAAATTCCATTGCTTACAATATACAGTATATACTACGTATTTGTGACTGACCCCCATATACCAGATGGACACATATTGGAGGTGAAAATTGCTAGCAGACAGTAGAAACATCAAGACCTACTGGCAAATTCTATAGTTGATTTTCTACTAAGGATGACATGCTGTAAACCAGATTGACAATTTGCATTGAGCAGTTGTTACTTTAAACGATGATTTAAAAAAATTGCACAGATTGGGCTTATCTTTCTTCACTACTAATTGAAACATTCTGAGCTTCGCTCCTTAGAGTAACTCCGTTAATGCCAAGAACGGGAGAGGTTCCAAGAGGTTTCAATCAAGTGACGCAACTTCACAACTTTAGGTCCCATATTATAGTTAATGAACCAGATGCACTAATGAACAAAATGGCACAAGCTTTGAAGATTGACCTCTGCTCGCAGATAACTCTTCCTTGGTGCTTCTTGAATGCTCTGTCCCAGACATTAATGGCTCACTTTCAGGATCTCTCTTCCTCATAGGATGAGTAGGAGTGCTGGTAACCGAGTGTCCAGATCCAGTAGTCCTATCCTGAATGTTCTTTAGAAACATAAAAGATGATTTAAATAAACCCAAAAAAAGGAATACATCAATAAAGGTAGTCCGTATTAACACAATTAAACTCTAATTTATATCACTCACTTTCGATCTACGAATAAACTGGCTCTTCTCCAGCGCATTCTCAAACTTAAACAAGTCATCAAGACATATTTTCCTTGCTGCTAGCATGCTTTTGAAGCTCTGGCGTGTGATCTCATTAACTTGATCAACTGGGCAAGGTGAAGAGACTTGAGGTGTTGTGTTCATTACCAACTCAGGGCTATGTAAATCATAAAAAATATTGTCTCTATTTGGTGGCAGCTCCTGCGTACAGTTCTCATTCCTCTTGAGTTTCGGTGTTGAGGGAGAACGAAGATTGCCCAGATTGGTTTTTTCATTTGGTTCTAGTATAGAGTAAGGATCCTTGCATTTAACTCCATTTGGTTGCACCAGATGTGGGGCCCTATAAGCAGATACCATCCCACCACATAATGATATTTCTTCAACTTGTATAGCCTTTTTGCTTTCTGATACAGGAGATTGGGGGATGTTACTCCTGTCGTTCAAAGGAACAACAAGTTTAGTCATTCTGATCATATGGCTCTCTGTGTCATCTTTGTTCTCTTTAAAGATTAACCTCCTTCCGGTTGTAGCAGCAAAATATGCGCCGATGTTTTTCTCCTTTAAATAAAACGCACCGTTCTCCACATTCTCATAAGACAGCTTTTTCCTGAGACTCGTTGGACGAGCTTTGGCCATAGGTCTCTTTCTTTTTACAAGTGGGGGATAATCTTCAGAATCACTTTCTATTGTGTCTGAATCTTGTCTCATATAAGACGGTTGATTATCTTCTAGAGCTGCCTCTGAATTCACGACACTAGTTTCCTCAACTTCCTGACTCACATAAGACTGTTTGTTGGTGGTAAATATAGCTTCTGGCTTATCTGGGACATTAGCCTCTATCTCAGAAGCACTAGTCTTATTAATCGGCATCTCTGTTGAAGTCTTAGTTCCAAATATGTTGAACAGCTTCATCCTCAGGTTTTCTTTGATCTTGATCACCGGTGGATTAACTTGAAGACTAGTTCCTCCAGGCATCTGTGATAACGTCTGATCTCCCTTGGGTGGGTCATTCTCCTGATTTCTCTTTCCATGACTCAACATCCCGTCTCGTGGCTTTTCTTTTGTGGTTGTTACAGGCTCTTTCGTGACACCAGTTTTATGTACACGGTGATCACCTTTTGCATTTCGAGACAAATCCGGAACACTTGTCTTTTTCATTTCGGACGGCGAACTCCGCCCTTCGTTGAGTTTATACGTGGCTTCGTTTGGTACTTCTGGTCAGATAAGTCTTCTTCCCATTCTTTGTTCTAGTGGAGCTCTCGCCACGTTGGGGAACTGATATCTGGTCTATTTCCGCACGCTTATCAATGGTTTCGGCAGCAATGGCAATCGACATTTTCCTTGACTGGCTACATTGATAATAATTGCTTCCAAAACTTCGACCACAGCTGAATCGAACCTGAAGCATGCTCAATCAACGATAGATCCACTATTGAAAGCTGAAATGTAGAAATCACAAATAAAACTAGACGACATCCGAGCCTAAAAACTCTTAATAGCATCAGCTCTAAAATTGAAATCCGTCAGAAGACTCCACTCTAGCAAAGTCACTTACATCATGTCCCTTGCGGTGCGGATCTCCTTCCATAATCGCGATCCTCACTCCGGGATAATTCTCTCAACGGAAGCAGGGCACAAGCTGAAGAATCAAACCGCAACCAGACATGAGAAAAACGGACAAAGAACCATGATCATTCCCTCAAAAATAACCCCCGGATTGTTCAAACGGTCGAACCAAACTACCGACAATCAATCACTAGAAGGAAAATACAATTAACCAGCACCATGAAACATTCCGAATTTTAAGAAAATTTAATTAAGCAATCGCAAGGAGATTGTCACTAGACGAAGACGACCGGGAGTAGAAGCGGAAGCCGGATGATGCTTCCCTAACAAAGCAGCGGTTACCTTAAGATAGCCAACAATTGAAGCAGGATAATTGTTTCTAACCGTGACTGAGGTTTTCTTCTGAAAGTGCTGAGAGATGATATAATTGGCACTAGGGAAGGAAAAGTGAGCGGGAGAGGGAAAAGAAATAAAACTGGTAGATGGAGGACGTTCTGAAGTGGATCGTGAATTTGAAAAGAGATGATTTAGCTTCGTGTAGCCCAGTTAAGTTCCCAGTCCAATTAGTTGGAATTTGGGTCAGGGGCACTTCCGATCCTTGGTTTGTGTGGACTTAATATAGTCTTTTAGATCTAAGAGGTAAGTAATTTAATGGTCAAGATTTAAGTAGTTATTTTGCTGTCATTTTTATTTTTTCAAATGAAAAATAATACCTTAATTAAAGTCCAACAGACCTACTTTATAGCCTATAATAACACCTATATTATAGATTATAATAATTACTAGACCTTTTGAATTCTTATACCAATTACCAAAATTACCAAAATTAATTTTTCTATCTTCATTCTATTGCCGGCCATCCTCTACCTCTAGTCTCTCTCAATTTTTTTGAAAGCAACCAATTTACCTCAAATTAATTCATCAACCAACACATAATTCATTTACCTCAAATCCATTAACTTCTCATCCTTCAACTTCTATAATATTTGGGAAGGTCTTGAGTTCACCTTCTTCCAGCAACTTCTCTCCCCAGCTGTAACACCCCTACCGCTAATTCCACCATTAATACATAATTACCTCATTCCTCATTACAATCGTAGCGGACAATTACAATACTACGGTGGGTGAAACAATGCCGTTAGCCACCCACGTGGCTAACAAGGCCTAACTCCATACAATAACAATCTGATGGACCGGAATATCCGAGTACTTAACTGTAACACCCCAACTCATAAAGCCACACTTATCTCATAAACCTCCATTCACTTATATTAACTTGCAGCGGATTTCTTACAATATTTGGTGTTACCGCCGTTAGTCACCCACGTGACCAACTAGGCATACTAAAATCTCCAAGATCTAGCTACTGTAACACCCCAACCCGAAATCCAATAAACTGAACGGCGATCACTCCCAAATAAAATACATCTGCAGCGGAAATAAATACAACAACCGGGCGGTATTACAATGCCGTTGGCCACCCTTGTGACCAACAAGGCTAAGTCCAAATACAATCTCCAAAAGTCACGGTCTGAATACGAATACAATCCGAGATACTAGGAATCAAACTCAAATGTAAAATACTTAAGTAAAACAAATGTCTAAAGGAAGACTCCCATAGCTTGAATCTACCCCACCTACACTCGGTGTGGTAATCTTCTTAACTTCAGGTACCTGAAAAATGGGGGTGCCCCCAAAGGGGCTCAGCAAACAATGCTGGTATGGAAAACGTGCAGCCCATCGTCTACCGGGCCACACCAACTACTTTGTCGAACACATGCAGTTCATTTTTATAAAGCTGTAAACAAGCATAGTCTGATAATAACAAGTATCCATACAAGGACAATAATGTCACATAGAATAAGACACAGAAGGTCGTGTTAGCTGAACTGAGATTCTTTAATGATAGTCGGCCCACACAATGGGACTGACAGGTATAACTGAATATCTTAAATAGTGGAGGTATAGTGACCTCGTTAAGATTGAAAGGTTGGGTATAAAAACCCTAGGAGATAACGTAGTTAAACCCTGAACTGAGAGGCGTGAGAAATAGAATCCCACTAGAGGAATGAAGTCTTCCTCAAACTGAAGGGCATTAGAAACCCGGGAGGAATAGAGTCTTCCTCCCAACTGAAAGTTCCGTCGCGACGTAGATAGGAGACGACCTGAGACAGGTACAGCTCCTGTAGCATGCATGGCCAGATCCAACTGGGCTCCTCGTTCTCGTAGTATAGAGTTGTTAAGTGTCATATAAAGACGTTAAACAAGAACACAATGTGTATTGTCAATTATCACGTTTAGGATAATGACGTTTGTTATAAAGTGAAGTTAGTGAGAGACTTGAGTACAAGTCCTCGGTATACTGAAGCGCAGGTATTTAATCCACTGGTATAGTAGTGTTTGTATGCGTGGGACATACACGTAGTAGTTAGCATCATTCACGCACATAAAATAATACAACAGCGCACAAGAGTAAACAACATTTTACATTAATTATCTTGGTCGTTAATTCAAACAACAGATAGCACACAAGCCGGTGTAATCCGGTAGAAAACAGGTTGCAAGAATCCCATACCGTTCACCGTAGGTTGCAGTTGATTATACCCTGGTCAACGTCTGGTCAAACAAAGTCCTAGAATAGGATTATCTGAGAGGGTTAATTTATGTTACCCTTATATAAAATTCTATTGGATCTTTTAACAAATCTCGTATTTGTTATTTCATGTGAGGTTTTTTTTTAATTACCTCATGATTTAATGTATAACTTATTTGTTATTCCTTTTTGATTTATTTATAAATCCTTTAATGTACATATATGTATTCATATATTCATGTACTATATTTGTTGTTTATTTTAATTGTCTAAGTGACATAACAACTTATAATTTTCTTAACTATATTTAAATGTCTTACAATGACATGATAATAATCTCATTATTCTCTTTTTTGTCATGAATAATATTTATTGTTTTCCTTTAACTTCCTTATAACTATATAAGCCATAGTTCTAACTCCATAATTCCTTTAATTAACATTCTTTCTTCTAATTCCTCAAAATATCCATATAGGACTTATATTTATTTAAATCTAAATTATTACCCTTATATTTCGGTTATTTATAAAACAACCACATTAATTCATAAACTTTATATTTAAATTCTAATCTCATTATATTATAGAGTTTTAACTTCTTATTTAGCTAAATTACATAGTCACACTAATATTTTAGTATATAGCTTTTAAGTACTATAACTTTCAAAAATACAACTTAGCCCCTTAATTTCTCGGCAATAATATTTATTTCCCATAATTACAATTTAACCACAAAACCTTATAAACTTTGCATAATGCCTTATAAACTATAGTTTTAATTTTAATTCTCCATAAATGCCGAATATATTATATAAATTCTTAAATTACCAAACTAACCCCAAGTAATTCGGCTTTGGTTTGAACTCTCCATTAATTACATTTTCACCCCAAAACTTTATAATAACTTCTTAATGACTTATAAACTAAAGTCTAAATATATAATTCCTCAAAATTTCAAAGGTGAGCCTAATAAATCTCTCAATTATGAATTCGCCCCTTTTTATGTTCTAAACTTTCATAACAACTTTTATAAATTACATAATAGCCCAAAACTTAATAAAATGTTAACACTTGTTTAAATTATCTAAAATTCATAAACTTAATATAATAATTATAATTTCACCAAATACCCCTTTAGCTCTCGGCTTTCACAATATATACACTAAATTTTGTAAAAATTACATTTAAGCCACTTAACTTAATTAATTAGCCATTTAAGCACTAGTGAAATATTTTTAGCTCACCAAACTTTGTGATATAAGTTTATATACCTAAGTAGGTCATTAATATAATCAATTAGTACATTCG
Organism: Limonium bicolor; assembly: GCA_023374045.1. NCBI lineage: Eukaryota > Viridiplantae > Streptophyta > Magnoliopsida > Caryophyllales > Plumbaginaceae > Limonium > Limonium bicolor. Next base: position 7,659,830 of record CM041782.1, on the reverse strand, counting down.
GCCATATTTATTTGGTGACCATATAGTATATAAAAGTGGATTTATATGTCATAATAATTATACATAAATTCATAGGAGTTATATAACTCATGTAAAAATTATTGTAATGTCTTATATAAATTCTTAGCTCAAAAATAAGCATTTTTGCCCTTGATAATTTCGGCTTGAATTAATATGTAACATAACTAAATTTTGTGACACAAAAATGTGTCTTAAGGTAAATATTTTCTATATAAGTTATAGATTGTATTTTTTCGCACATAATACATATAGTTTCGGTTTTAATAAACCTAGGAGTTACATAATTTTTGTATAATTTTTAGAAGCTTAACAAAGCTTATAACATAAGGATTTACTTAGTAAACTTACTTCTTAACAAGGTGGTTAAGTGCTTGAACTCCTCTTGAATCTCCAAGCTTTCTCCAAGGAAATTTTGATGCTCCACTTCGGTTATATGCAAGTGGTGTAGGAGTTTTAGGAGTTAGATCTTGAATAAAGATCTTAAGTAGATTTGTAAGTAGTTTTACAAGGATTTACCTTAGACTTTTCTCCTTATGAATTCGGCACTCCTAAGGTGGATGAAGAACAAATTTTCCTTCATCAAAATGAAGAAGAAAGGAACCTTAGAAGAAGTAGAACTTGGTTACACATAAAAATGTGCTTTAAGGATTTTCAAGCATTAAAACTACCTTAAGATAACCTTGAGATGCTCCTTGGATTAATGTTGGTTTGAACAACCTCCTTGGTGAACTAAGTGATGCCGAACTCTTGTTGTTATGCTAGGAAGAGTTTTGCTTCAAGGTTTGACAAGAAATGCTAGGAAATTACCTTAAAGATGAAGATAGAAGTTAAAACTCCATTAATGGACTTAAGAGCTTCAAAGGAAGAAGATGAAGCAAGAAGAGAGAGCTTAGAACCTTACCAATTCGTGAATGAAGAGTGCAAGGAGGGAAATGAGACTAAACTTACGTATAAGGTAAGAATGCCTTTGGAAATTGATTTTTGTTTTGTGAATTTTTAATGTCATTTGACTATTCTTTTCCTTAGTTTATTACATAGATTATTGGCTCAATAAAAGCCCTTCTTTACTGCATAAAACCGGCCATGTGGTGTGACTAAGCAAGAGTTGGAAAGAAAATAATGTTGGCTAGAAGACAAGGTAAGAAAAGGTAAGGTATCTTCTTTTGATTTTTCTAAGTTTTGCTTGTCTTCTTCTCCTCTTGTAGCTGGACTAATTAAAGCTCAATTGGGAGGTCTCCACCGGTCATGAAGAGCCAAGGAAGAGCTAAGGAAGGTCACATGCTTAAGAAATCAAAAGGCAAAAAGAAAAAGGAATCTACTTTTTGCTTTTAGTATTTGTTTTGTATCTAGCTCACATGGCCTTATTCCATGACCTAATTTCGACAGCTCTCTGGTCAAATGAGACCTACATACTTTGGCATTAAGTAATATAACACATGGGATGATGAGTCATCATGTTTTAAGCCTTTTATAAACTTTTAAAGCAAATTTTATACTAGTTTTTGCTCTTAAAATCGGCCCCTATAGAGCACCTTGTTGACTAGTCACACCAACTGATTTAGAAGGTCATTTTAACCCTTTTTAAGATTACCAATTCGTGGCATGTCAAAAACTACAAGACAATTGCGTAAAACGCATTTTCGTGACACCCGAAGGTGTGTTTTTGTGCTCTAAGGAACGTTTTGGGAAACCAATTGTTTTTATGAGTTCCAAGTGTTTGTAAACACTTATTATGGTAAATAAACGTATACTAAGATGTTACATTGAGTTATATGGGCTTATATCAACCCGTGACATAATTTACGGGCCATCGGGACACTCCCGGGCCAAAAAGGAGCGCTAAGAAATCCTCCTGTGGTTTTTGCTGAATTTTGTGAAACCACTTCGTGGGTTCTCTTTAGAATGATTAATAATGATGTTAGGAACTCTAGGAATTAATTTTATAGGCGTTCGTGCCACCTCGGCACTCCTCCGGACTTTTCGTGCTTTAAGGAGCGGGCGTGAGCACTCCCGAGCATTTTGCGTATTTGACTGAATATAGCTTAGGGAATATATTTATATATTCATATAATGAGTGTATGACCATTTGGTTTGAGTTTTAGAAGGTCATACAAGGTCATGCTTGATCACATGTTTCTAAGGCGTTTTAGCGTTTATGGAAAAACGACTATTTTTACGTAACGTTTTCATGCATGGGTTTGCATGCGTACGTGAAATGATTTATATTTGGATTATATTCCAATAAATAATGATTTAATAATGTTATTTAGATTTGGGGTATTTCAGCTTCGGTCTGATGGACCCGAATATACCGAACACATAAAATCATAGTTTTCTTTCCAGAAAACACAAGGTAAACTCGCAACTTCTAGCCTCGATTTCTTTCTGTGTGTTGCGAGTTAGGATTAGTTCTTGTTATCAATATGTAGAGGTAAGTTTACTCTTTCGATTAAGCCCTTACACAAAGCCTAACTCGATCTCTGCTGCTAGTTATAGATCCTCAAAGTCGGCCTCGTGAACTGCTCGAAAGTTTGAATTTTTCCAGATTTTTGAATTCGAATTCACTCAATTCGCACAACTCTGGTAAGTTTTCTTCAAATTCCTTCAACCATGCTAAACTATGTTACATTATCGGTCAAAACCATGATTTAATTGCATCAATTACGCTTTAGATTGAGGGAATTGGAGAGAATCGAATTCGGAAACCATTAAGAACCCTAGCTTCGAAACAGACATCGAAACCCGATGACTACTGCATTATAATTGGGGAAATTGGTATCATTAGAACCGAAATTTGATTTCGAAACCATAGAAACAAGAATCACTTGATTTCGTTCTGTAGATTGTGAGAAAATCAAGATTTAGTACTCGGGTTGGGTTTAGCTTTCGCTGATGAACTCGGCGTTCAGGGGCCGTCCGATCTCGCTTTGAAAGATTGGACGGCCGAGATTAGATCGTGTTATTAAAGAATTGTTATAAGTTTATAAAATTTCAGTAAATAGCCCTAACTTGTTGAGTTAATATAAATACCTTCCCTAATGTATTTTGACTTGAAATTTTAACCATAGATTCCTTATTTAATCTAGTTTATTTTGATGTAAATTATTATGGTTTTGGAGTTTTTAAACGTAAGTTATGATTTTTGCAAGTTACGGGTTTTCTGGAATTATTTGGCTAAATTAAAAAGATATTTTTATGAAACAAAAATTTTATAATATGTCTAAAATGTCATATTTACTGTATATTAAATTTGGGAATTTTTGGGCAATGGTAAATGGTTTTAAAAATTGTGTTTATGAGTTTTTCATAAGAATAACTTATAATATATGGTTTTTAATGTAACCAAAAATTAAAGTATGGTTTGTTAATAAACCTTTTAAGCTGGGGAAAATAAGGGAAACTAAATTAACATTTTATAACAGTAAGTTTATAAATGTTTGGGTATTAGCTTTTATGAGAAGTGAAATTATTTACATATATGTATATATACTTATATGGTAGATTTAAAATAGATACTTATGTTAAATCAAGGAATTTAATTATTCTACATTTATTTATTTATTATATTATATGGGAGTTAATATTCTTAATTAAAACTAAGGAATATATATATATATTACATATATATAAAAGAAATAAAATAGTAACTTAGGTTAAATCAAGGAGCTAAATTAATCTACATTTATATTAATTATATAATATGGTAGTTAATATACTTAATTGAAACTAAGGAAAATACTTTATTTTATTAACCATATTTTGGATGTAGGTGTGGTAAAAGTTAATATAATAATTAAATGCAATTAAACTACATAAAGAATGTCTTGAATAAATCCTAGTATACATATACGATAAATAACTGAATTAAAGAAATAAAATACCTTATAGCAAATAGAATACGAAGGAATTAATAAGCTAAACTAAACCTATACAATACTATTAAAAGTATATTATATGAGGTAGTATTGAACTGTGGTTATGAAATTAAGCTTAAGAGTTATCTTGAATTTCTAAGATTTATATAAATCATATTAAAATACATGTGTAATATTATTTGTCAAAGACCAGAATGTAAATCTACAATTTGGTTAGGTAATTAATAAGTTGGGACTTAGGAATATTTGTAATTAGATTTTACACAAATGGAACTTACCATAAATAATAAATAAATGTAATATTTTACATCTAAATGTTCTTAATATATAAACAATAATAAAATAAATAAAATACTTTTACATCTAAATGTGAGGTGGATTAGTAAGTCTAGATTTAATCATTCTTAACATTTATGGTATTGGTATATAACTTAATGTTTTAAGATAAAATCATTAAAAGGATTATGATATAAAACTATATTAAACTATGATTTGGAAATTTATCTAAATAATAATCCTTTAGTTTTTTGGCATTAGATAAGCCATATGAAATACATTTATAACATTTATTACCAATACTTAGGATGTGAGTTTACAATTAAGTGAGGTATTTAGTAGTTAGAATTTATAGAAGGTTTATAAATAGGAATTTGATACTTAAAACCTTTGAACCTTTTATTAGATAAAACTAAGTTACATAATATATTATATTGATATACTTTACGGTAATGGGAAGTAATGATAGGTTATTTGAATATAAGATATGAGAATTTTCATAATAGATTATCTTATTAAATAATTAACAATTTCACTTACGAACCAGAATTTAATTCTTTGATAAATTCTACTCTATGTAGATATATTGTCCATCCTAAATACAATAAAGGAAATTAATTTATTAAGTTATTCCTTTGAAACCTTGGGTTTTGTAAAACAATTTAAAACGTATTTAAGGCTTAAGTTTATTAAAGTTTAGTACAAAAGGATTATACATAGTCTATAGAGAGAATGTGTGTAAAAAATAAAACATTTAGGAGATTAAAGGTAAGTAAGGATACATAAAAGGTTATATTTAAACACCTTATTATATAGGTAATAATTAAGCAAATAATGTACCTTGTGAATACTAAATGTAAGAGTTCGATAAGTCTAAGTTAACTATAATATAGTTGTTTCAAGATGAAAAGTAATTTAACATCTTATGACAAAATTATTAGATGGTTGTAATAAAAGGTCTTTCTGAACTAAAGATAAGATAAATGAGTTAGTAACTCAATTAGGTTATAATAAAATGAGTCTACAACACTATGGTTCCAATGTACAAGATGTCGATCTTAATTAAGTTAGGGGGAAGACTTAATCACAATTGATTATCTAGTTGATATTGATAAAATACATAATCCTTACATTGTGAAATAATAGTATAGTATTATGAGATGAGTCCATCATAGGTCATAATACAATGTTTATTCTAAATTAAGAATAAAGGTATTGAGCTTAAGATTATTACTGAAATTCTTAGATTTAATTATATAATATAAACACATTTATGTTATAAAGGTCTCAAAGTCTTGAATGTGAGGATTGTGGTTAAATATGAATAAAGTGGATAGGAGTGGACAGTTAGCAGGTGTTAATAAAATACATTCCTTGATCCTACAACTTGGGCTATACAACCTTCTAAGTAAGTCAAAGGTTATACATAACATTTAAGCGAGGGCTTATAAGATAATTGAGATTTGGAAATAAGAGAGAGGAATTTATTTAAGTTTAACTTATGGTGCAGGTTATTGATAGTAAATTATCTTCAATGTTCCTCAGAGAATTTTTGAATGTTTGCACGAGTTTACTAGAATTGCTACAACGTTGACCAGGTATGATTTCTCGTACTCCGATACTTTTGTTGATTGACTTGTGAGACGTTTTCAAAAAACGCTAACTGAGTTTAAGAGGAATTTCTAAAAGGAAATGGTTGTGTGACTAACTCAGCTTGGGTGACTAACTGAGCCTTGAATGTGAAACTCACTTGGGTATTGGGTTCTTCTATTTGGTTGTTCCATTAGACATTGACTGCTTAGGGTTTACGCTTCTGCACTCTGTAGGACTGAGTGTTTTGGTATTGCTCTGGGTAGTTAGTGATCTGGTGGGAATTTGGAAAAGATCAATTTTGGTAAATTCTTCTTTTGACTCTGGATATCGTTTTCATCCATGAGCTGGTTCTTGATGTTTCGACGTGCGCGCGTCTTCAATGGTAACAGCAGGGGGCTGTATATCCCTCGCCCATAGGGGTATTTATATTTGACAGCAGGGGGCTGTATATCCCTCGTCCATACGGACATTAATATTTGATAGTAGGGGGGTGTATATCCCTCGTCCATACGAACGTTTATATTAACAGTAAAGGGTTGTATATCCCTTGTCCTAAGAGGACGTTGTAGACAGTGAGGGGCTGTATATCCCCTGTCCTAAAAGGACGTACTTGGCGGTGGGGGCCATCTCTCCCAGTTGAATTATTCCATTCTTGAGTTATTGGTTCTTGGATCTATCTTATTATTCCTAGTCCTTTGTGACTATCTGAGTCTTCCTACTCCTAACGGGAATTGGGTTTAACTAAGGCTATGGATGTTCACTAACACATGATGTGGTTTTGTTTCACTAACCTTACTTTTATGTTATTAACCTTTATTCTTATCTTGATATCTTGATTTGGTGATTTATGAAATGTCTTGCTCCTCTGGGTGGTTTAAGTGATTGCTTTCAAGCTAATATTTATTTAAGAGTTGTTTTATAAGTTTGTTTTTGGAGAATTGTACCAGTTCCATTCCAGGGAACTGACTCACCCCTCTCGGGGTGGGCTGCTTGGTTTCATCTTGCAGGTACAAATTGATTTACAGGTGCCACGAAGAGCATGAGTGATTGGGATGGGATTAGGTTTATGGAGAGTGAATGTATTTTATTACTGTTATGTTATGTTAAGTTTTCTCGAAGTTCAGACCGTAACTTAGTTAATTGTAATGGTTGTAGTTGGTGAGGTTGGTACCGGGTGTTTGGAGCCCGATGGTCTGTAGCACCTTTAGTTTATTTTCCGCTGTTGTTTTATTATTATAGGGGTGTTACAATTAGTACGTACAAGCCTTAACCAAATACATAACACTCTTACAAACTCCTTATATCCTATACAGCTTACTAACTCAATTTTCCATACGAGAGCACATGCACAACTCGTAGGTCACACTCAAACCCATAATACGTCTACCCCATCTTACTCTCAGGACGGTCGCCTTCCGACATTCACCTGCAAAATATAAACAGAAGCCCCCGAGGGGGTCAGCACCTTTGCTGGTACGATCCTCTCATGGCCCCCAAGCTAACGTGGCTACGACGACTAATTGTCGATAGCATAGAGGTTGATTAGATGCACAACATAATAGAAAGTGCAATAAACAACAAGCCGCATATGAACAATCAAAGTTCAAACACAATGAATGACTTAAAGACGTTCCCTTAATTAGTGAGTTAATTATTTAACTCCTTAAGTTATGTTTCCTCTTAATCTCAGTCCAACCTTATCTTACCTCAATCTTAATCCTTATCTCAGTCTTAGAATACAAACCATTCTTTAAATAGAAATGATTGTATCTTATCTCAAACCTTATCTCAGTTCTTATCTCATTTAAGTCAACCGTTCTTGTAACACCCCAACCGCTAATCCATCCATTATCCTCTAATCATTCCCATAATTGCCTTACTCGCAGCGGAATACTTACCTACTCCCGGCGGGTGATACAACGCCGTTAACCATCCAAGGTTAACAAGGCTACTGCTACTTACCGTATCGGTCTGATGATTAGAATAAAATGCATACATACTACTTACTTTACAATACCGATTACTTACTTACATTTGATTACCGAGTAACCAAGTTATACGAATTACAATCCGGTGCTACTTCCCAAAATTAAGAGTTTATACAACTACTCCTTTCTATCCAATCAAGAATTCATTACTCAAAAAGGTGTACCACATGGTACACCGGCTACTCAAAAGGCCTTAGCCGTGTACAACTCAGTACACCATCTAATCTTACTACTACTCCAAAAAGAATCACATCTTGACCTTACTCTACCTTCACGCCTCGCGGGTACCTGTGGAGTAAAAACATTCCCCCTAGGGGGTCAGCTTACGCTGCATATGATAACCGCATACCCCGCGTACTAGCGAGGGTACGCCAACTATTTGGTCGAGTACATGCGGTTCGTTTCATTCATACATACATACATGCTTTATACAGTACAATACAATACATTCATTTCACCAAGCATACATACATACAATACATACAAGGAGTGCAATACAAGTCATCCATTCATACTTACCATACTCACCGCATCACGGAGATACAATTCTCCAATACATACAAAGGTCTTGTTAGCCTTATTACACACCCGGGTTAATCGGGTGTTCAATACTTTTACTCCGGGTCAATGACTTACAATAGTCAAGACCAATACGAATACAATACTTCTTACATACTTTACTTCCAGTTAAGTCGGTATGACCTCCGGGCAGGGATTACTACATCCCACCACCGGGCTTTAGGGTGGCCCACTAATCCAGGATGCTACCCATTCAAGGGATTTGGTCCAAGGAAAAGATTATAGCCAGGATTCGGATCCAACCTCTTGTGTCTCCTTATCCTCACGCGTGGCCGAAACTATATCGGGCTTCTACTCATTCCATTATACTCATTACTCATGTTAGGAGTTAGATGGTTAGGAATTAGTAGAAGTCCATACTTACTTCCCATACATACATACAATACACAAGTACTCATACTTACACATACACTTCATTTCCCTTCATACATTTCATGAATTATACAAACTAAATGTTCAAGAGCATAAACAAGAACAATATAGTTCAAACACAATTAAGTGCAATATAAGTCCGATTCGTGCATTTATCTTATTGGTGATCACATAGGCACACAAATCGGGGTAACCAAGTTAGGATACAGGGCATGAAGAAATCATACCGTTCACCGTCGTAGGGTACTACCGGTTCCTTTGGAGATCAACTATTTGATTCCTATACATACATGAAGTAGTATGATCAATGATCTATTATTGATCTAACTTACTCCTTCCTTGATACTTTCAATGTATACTTACTACTCTATTACTTTCTTACTTGGTTTTAAAACCATTCTTTTCCTTATTATTTCTTAAGCTTGCTTCCTTACTCATTCACATACTTTCTTACCATTACTACTTCATTAATGGTGTGTTACTACATATATATGCATATGTGTATATAGGCATATATATATGTATATATGATTACCATAATCATAGAATTAAAACACATTTTTTTTTGGCTCGACCGGACTTGCGACCGACCTTGCAAGTCCGGTCCATTCCAGTTGGCTACATCGGGTAAAACTCCAGGGCTGACCGACCTTGCAAGTCCGGTCCCAAGGTCGGTCCATTCCAGTAGGTTTCGTATTTGAAAATTTTAGCCCGACCGACCTTGCAAGTCCGGTCGCAAGGTCGGTCCATTCCAGTAGCTTCCATTACCAAAATTTCTCTGGCTGACCGAACTTGCAAGTCCGGTCGCAAGTTCGGTCCATTCCAGAAGGTTTCATCTGTGGAATTTTTCTGGCCGACCGAACTTGCAAGTCCGGTCCATTCCAGAAGGTTTCAGACGGGAGAATTTTCTGGTCCGACCGAACTTGCAAGTCCGGTCGCAAGGTCGGTCGATTCCAGAAGGTTTCCCGTCTTGTAAATCTGGGCTCGACCGACCTTGCAAGTTCGGTCCTAAGGTCGGTCCGACCTAGTACTTCAGTTTTAAAATCTGTTTTTGGGTGTTTTCTTTACCCATTGTTTCCCCAATCTTTACCAATGTTTCCCCACATGATTTAGCACTATTTACACACTCTAAATCACCTTAATCCATTCTCCAAACTTGCTACTCAATTCCTACACAACTTACACAAATTCTCCTCATCCCATTTCAACACTTCCATTAATTTTCTTCACACTAATGCTACAGATTTTGGTTTCTTCATTTTGCTACAGATTTTCACCTCAACTCTTACACTCCAATACTCCCTCAACTAATGCTACTCCTAGCATCTTAAATATATTAACTCTCAACCCAATTCCATCCCATTTACACACTCATGCTAAAATCTGTTACAAGCCACTAAACATCCCTTTTAAACTCTCCAAATACTTCCTCTTCTTAAACAACTTAAGTCTTCTCATTCCTACACAAAATTTGACATGGTTTCCCCTATATTTCTAACATTCTCCACACACTATTTAAGCTCACAAATTCACATTCTCACAACCTGTTTATACAATACATTATCCTCACAATCCAACACTACTACAACACATAAAATTCCTGCACACATACACATTCACTACCCAATGTTTTCCCAAGCTTTTACACTTCTTTAAAATACTTCAAAACTGTTACATTATCAATTCTCAATACACTACCACATTACTACTATTTATTACTCAAATCCATACTCATTTCACTACTAAAAACTGTTACAATACAATACGCTAACTAACACAAGGTAAGAGCATTTACCTTGTCTTGCTAGTTTTTCTTTCCTTTCCTTTCCTCTTCTTCTTTTCCTCTCCTTTGTTCTCGGTTCCAATGGGTTCACACACACAAAATGCTACAGCCCATAACACATACACAATACCATTTAGCATTCATTTTATACTAACCCTAGAATTTAGGTTTTAGGGTTTAGAAAAGAGTATTACCTTCCAATGAATGGATGAAGTTCTTGACTAGCAAGAGAACAAGATTCCTAGCCCAATAAAAGAGCCAAAATCGGCTGGAACAACAAAGAACCAAGAGTTCAAAACTGAAAATTCTTAAAATGCTAATGAGAGCTAGGAATGATGGATTTTCGAACTTCTTTTTACCTCAAGATGATAAGGAGGTGAAGGTGCTTCTAATGGTGGACTTGAATCTTCAAATGGTGAATACCCCTAAAATCGAAAATGGAGCTTTTGGATTTTTGAAAGGAGGAAAGTGTTCTCCTTTGAAAAGGGATTCTAATGGTGTAATTTTTGTTGGATTTGGAGAAGGTTTGAGTACTCAAAGAGAGGAGAGAAGTGAGGAGTTTTGTGAGCTCTCTTCTTTCACCATGGAAATCGCAAGGTAGAAGAAGAAGGAAGAAAAGAGAGAATAGAGAGGGGTGTGTACGTGAGGGAGGGTAAGAGAGTAGGAGAGAGAGTTTCTTTTTCTTTCTTTATTTCTTTGTCCTTTTGTGAGTTAAAGGAGTGAAGAGAGTGAGTGAGAGGGGGGAGCAAAATCGACCGGCCCCATCTACACACACACAAGGATTTTAATTTCCTATTTGCAAAGTGGACACACTAAGTTTGTTTATTTGCATTCTTACCCCACAACTTCCCGGTTGTTACGGTTTTCACTATCCGGTACCCGTTTTCCGGAATTTTCTTGTTTAATTAATTTTATTGGTTCTAAAGCCCCACTAACATTTATTAGTGGCTATTTAGTTGACCAAGATTGTTACGAGTCTGTTTGACCCGCTTAAAGTCACGTTTTCCCGGTTTCCTCGAAAAACGCGCTTTAAGGTTCGTTTATGCTTTTAACCCATTTTAAAGGTCCGTTTTCTTCGAGATTTGTTCCCTAGTACTTATTTTAGTGTAATTAAGCTTTTAAAAATATATTTAGCCTAATTAATCACTGTTTTTAATTACAGGGTATTTCAATCTACCCCCCTTAAGAAACTTTGCCCTCAAAGTTGCTCAAGGTTACGGCTTACATTTCTACTTATTTGGCAAACCAATTGCCACCATACATTCTACTACCACCTTACAAGGTGTTTACAATTCTTACACTACCAGCATACGCAATTCAGATACCATGCAACATACTTAGTTCAAATACCATACGCAATACTCAATCCATACACAATACTTCATTCAAATACCATACACGATGCTCCATCCAATTCATACATTCCACAATACATTCGCAATACTTCACAATGTCATTCGTGTCATATACCGTACGACACCAATGCATTACTCATTACATACATACCATACACATCGTACTACATACCGAATACTACTAGCACTACTTTGTGCCAATACAATACAATTAGCACTACATGTGCCAACCAAAATACAATTACAATACATACGTACTACGCAATGCTAACCCAAAGCAATGCAAAAGCAAAAAGGCTCTACCCCCCTTAAAAAGGGGTACGCCCCGTACCCTCCGTGCTATACGGATACTAGACATCTAGTCTACAAATAAATTCGGGTACTTCGCCTTCATGGCGTCCTCTAATTCCCAAGTCGCTTCCTCGACATCATGGTTAGACCACAAGACCTTCACCATTTGTACAGATTTATGGCGAGTGTCTCTTGTCTTCGTATCAAGGATTCGCAGTGGAGTCTCGACATATCTCATCGTCGGCTCTAGGGATAGATGTTCGGGTTCTAATACATGAGAGGGATCGGCTATGTATTTCTTGAGTTGTGATACATGAAAGACATCATGAACACGCCCCAATTCTTCAGGCAATGCTAGCCTATAAGCTACGGCTCCAATCCTCTCGGTAATGGTATACGGGCCTACAAATTTCGGGCTCAGCTTGCCCTTTTGGCCAAATCGAAAGACACCCTTCATAGGTGAGACACGCAAGAACACTTGGTCGCCCACGGCGAACTCAAGGTCGCGTCGTCACACATCCGCATAGGATTTCTGTCTATCTTGGGCTGCTTTCATATTTGCTCGGATTTGTTGTACCTCAGCTTGTACTTGTTCCAAATACTCCGGTCCTATGATGACCGCTTCGCTTGACTCATCCCAACACAACGGGGTACGGCAAGGTCTACCATACAAAGCTTGGAATGGCGACATCTTAATCGAAGCATGGTAGCTATTGTTATACGAAAACTCGATAAGATGAAGCTTCTCAATCCAGCTCCCCTGGAAGTCTAAGGCACATGCCCTTAGCATATCCTCTAGTGTTTGGATGGTCCTTTCTGTCTGACCGTCGGTATGTGGATGGAAGGCGGTGCTAAGCTTCAACTCAGTACCAAGCGCTTCCCGTGTCGCTCTCCAGTATCTTGAAAGAAATCTGGTGTCGCGGTCAGATACAATGGTTTTTGGGACTCCGTGGTGTCGGATGATCTCCTTGTCGAATAGCTCTGCGAGCTTCGCCACCTTCCAGGTGTCCTTCATCGGTATGAATCGGGCAACCTTGGTGAGGCGATCGACTACTACCCAGATCATGTTGAGTCCTCCCCTAGCAGGTGGGAGTCCAACAACAAAATCCATGGAGATGTCGTGGAATTTCCACTCCGGAATGGGCATGGATTGCACCATTCCTCCCGGTCTTCGGTGCTCGAACTTCACCTTCTGGCATGTGAGACACCTCAGAACGTACTCAGTCACGTCGGATTTCATTCCTGACCACCAGAAGTACCTCTTCATGTCTTTGTACATTTTAGAGGCTCCCGGGTGGACATGCAATGTCGAACAATGTGACTCTCGCAGAATGCGATCCCTTAGCTCAGCATTGCTTCGGGGGACGCATAGTCTGCCATTCAAACGGATCAGACCATCTTCATGCAGTTTGAAGTCGTACTTTCGGTGCTCGAAGGTACCATCTGTGATTTTCTGTCTGATCTCTGCTGTAACACCCCTAATACGCACATGATACTAAATGAAATCGCAGCGGAATAAAATAACTAAACAGTAACGAACGATTCGGTGCTACAACGCCGTCAACCACCCACGTGGTTGACAAGGCAGAATAAATACAATTGTACCGGTCTGATGATCAGACTCCCGAGCATAAAACTAAACCATAAATACATTATATACAATACCGAGTGTTTACATATCCTTCACTGTATAACATCACTGTAACTGCAACAACCAAAAGTATATAACGCCACAGGAGCACAGGCGCATCCCGGGCCAACATCCAAAAGTATACAAAAGTAATCACATCCTAGGATCTAAAGCCACTCCGCTTCTTCGATCCTCATCCTGCAGTATAAGAAATATGGATCCCCCGAGGGGGTCAGCAACCCTTGGCTGGTATGGCTAACACGCAGCCCATCGGCTACCGGGATACGCGCAGCTAATTGTCATGATAACATGGCATTTATTTACATACATAACATAACATAACATAACATGGAGCATGGCATCAGTAGTGCACAGCTCATCATCACATACACGGTGGATCTTGGTTCCACAATAACAAACCACAAGGGTCAAATAACATAAGAGCCTAGAGAGTGATTCACCCTCATGTTAAGCTCGTTAAACACACTCATTACCGTTCTGTTAGGCGAACGAGTAACTTAAGTCACAGGTGGTTCGGATTTAGTGACCCGAACACACCACACAAACACAGGTTCCCACTAAACCGATCATAAGTCAGAATAGGTAAGCTTTGGAAGAAGCTAGCGGGAGATCGAACGCCAATTAAGGAGAACAATCTTAACAACATAAGAGTCGAATCTGATTCAGATATCTACTCTTAACTTACATGCATGACCGGACAACCGGATTCCTCACTTCCCAGTTAACACTTGTTAGAAGTTCATAGTGGAACTTAACAACCAACACACAATAGGTGGTAAGTCATGTTAGACACACACAAGGGAAACGAGTCACAACAACACATCACAATAATATGAACTACTGTAAACTCATTACATGTTTAAATCTTATAACGTTGTAAACACACAGAAAAACATACAACACACAAACCGGTGTAAACCGCTAGACAACAGACTGCAAGAAAACCATACCTTGGTCCTTGCCTCGTTTGGTTTCCTCCGTAGGTCACTCCTATACATAATTCAAGAACGTCGGTTAATTTAACTTACTTAACCTCCAAATTTACTAAGTGTTTAACATAATTGTATGACATGTTTTAATGTCTATCTTACCCTAGGTTACCTTCATTATACACCCTAGGGTTAACTACATAAGTCACATTCTTTTCTGTTTTTTTTTTACAAGCTTTGGTCCGACCGGACTTGTCCATGTCCGGTCGATTCCAGAGAGTTTCTCCCCTTCGGAAATTTAGCCCGACCGGACTTGCCAAGTCCGGTCCTATGTCCGGTCGATTCCAGTAACTCAATCCGTACAGAAATTACAAGCCCGACCGACCTTGCAAGTCCGGTCCCAAGGTCGGTCCATTCCAGAAGCCAATTCTCGCAGGGTAAACAGGTCCCGACCGGGCTTGCAAGTCCGGTCGCAAGTCCGGTCTGCCCCAAATATTTGTTTTCCTTTTTACATTCAACTCCAAACTTCACCCCACATAACCTAGTACCCCTTAACCTCATTTGGGCACTTCAAACACAACTTAAGCCATCCTTAAATACTCACAAAACTCTTTTTCTAATTCCTTAAACCTTTACTTATTTCCTTGTAAATTCCTTAACACTTACAACATTTTACACTAGGTTTCTAAATGGTGTTTCTCACCTATGATAACTACTATCCCAAAATGTTTTCTCCTTACCTTAACCTCATCTCCCAAGCATCATCTCTCACACTAATTCCTTATATCCTTCTTGAAACTCTTTTCCTAGTGTACACTTCTCCTTATTTTGCCAAAGTTTGCCTAAGTCTTTACCTAAGTCCCAAAATGACTTTGGTACATACTAAAATCTCAAGCTCATGCCTAAGTCCTTGTTACATCCTAAATCACCTTAATGCATGTTTCCTACACAAGAACACACTTAACCATTTTAAATACTCCTTAACTTATCAAACTCATTTTAACACCTAGAACTTCACATTTGTTACCTAAATTTCGACATAGGTTCTCCTAGAACATTACTAAACCAAAACACCTTGTTTTTACCAACAACCAACCAAGAACACTAAAATCCATCAAGTACTTATTTTACACAAACTTCACTCACAAGGCACTACATCACAATATAGTGCATAATTTAAATTGCATGGCACTTAGGCCCTTAAATGACATGGCTCTTAGGCCCTTAAGGTGCATAAATCATAAACACTGAATTTCCACAACATATTTGCCTTTAACCTGCAAATACACTCAACAACCCATATGCCTTTTACTAAGCTCTTGAGAACACTTTACTAAGTCGTTCACCATTGGCTCTTTAGGTAGTTTTAATAAGCATTTATAAGCTCATTTCTCCTAAGGCATTAAAACAACATTAGGTTAGTAGATTTACCTCTTTTGCAAATAACTTCTTTCTTGTTTCCTTTAGAAAACCGATAGAGTACTTGATTCTTTGACAAGTTCTAACAATATACACACATTATAATGAGTATTCAAGCTATGAGCTCCATCTCATTGTAAACCCTAGTTTTACATTGTTTCAAAAACATTAATGTAGTTGTTTTACCTTGCTCTTTGAAGAGAGTTTGTATATCTAGCAAGAGAGGACTCTACCTAGTCCATGAAGAGTTGGAATGAAGCTAGAACAAGGTCACAAAAAGAGCTCCTTCAATATGTATTTTCGGACATGACAAAAACAAGGAGGAAATGAAGTTTTTATTTGAGATTCCTTACCTAGAAGCCAAGGAGAGTAACAATATGTAAAAATACAAGCTCAAGCTCCTTCATTGGAGAAACTCCATGGCACCGAAATGGTTGTCTTGAAGTTTGGAGAAGATAGAAATGAAGAGCTTGAGGAGAGGAAGAAGATGGTGGTGTTTGTTTTTGATTTGGACAAGTGAGCAAGGTTTAACAAGAGATCAAAGTGGGAGTTTCAATGGAGGTGTGTGTATTACCGTGAGAGAACAGCAAGAAGAAGGAAGAAGAGAGGTGGGAAACCGTGTGAATGAAGAAAGGAAATGAGAGAATGAAGATTGGTTTACTTTTAGAAGATATTTGTAGTTTTAAAGTAAATAGTACATTCATTAGTCATCATTATTTACTTAACAAAATAACAAGAGGGTGGTGAGTCACCACACCTTATAAAACCGGCCCCCTTAATATAATGAGGGTAATATAGTCTTTGTTTGTCAATTTAATTACTTATACAAACATATGTTACAAAATAGCTTATAAAAGTTACTATTCATAAAACAAGGCACATAGAAGTGAAATTTTTGATTTCCCATTAATATAGACACCCAAATGTGATATTATATAGTACACATATGTATTTAAGAGTAATGATGGACATCTAGCCACTCAAACTCATTTACAAGACAATTTTTCAAAAATGTGCTTTAAGACTCCTTAAAGCACATTTGTGTTTAAACTTGTTTTCAAGCTTGGTTTTCTTTGGTAATTGGTTTAATTGTTCATTATTATATAAATGAGGTCTTGGTAAGTTCATTAGGTCTTAACCAAGTTTATCCCAAGCTTAGAGCACATTTGGCTCTTATTGACTTTAAAGCACATCTTGTGTTTCCTTTTGTTTAAATTTGTTTACTAATGTTTCTAAGACTCTTTTTAGTCTTAATACACCATTTTAAGTGTTTAAACAATATATTAAGGTTTGGGGTATTTCAATCTACCCCCCTTAAAAGAACTTTGTCCTCAAAGTTCATACTTCCACATATCCTAAATATTAGCACACGGGAATACTTATAAACATACTTCCATACATTACTAACAACACACTTACATAACATTGGACACCAGGTCCATACAACATAACATAACATTGGACACAAGGTCCATACAACATAACATAACATTGGACACAAGGTCCATACACATTATCCACATCATTCAGACACAACGGTCTGTACATAACAACATACATAGACGATGTATTCAAATACACGTCGTACACACATAACCGAAACGGCTCTTACCCCCCTTAAAAGGGGTACGCCCCGTACCCTATACACATAAGGACTAGAAGTAAACAATGACGGGTACTTCGCCTTCATCTTATCTTCCGCTCCCAAGTGGCCTCCTCAACGTCCTGGTTAGACCAGAGAACTTTCACCAGTCTCACCGACTTAATGGCGAGTGTATCGAGTCTTTGCATCCAGAATCCGTACCGGAGTCTCCACTATCGCATGGTCGGCTCTAAGGTTAGCCTTTCAGGCTGAAGCACATGAGACGGATGAGACATATACTCTTAACTGGGAACATGAAATACATCATGTACCTTGCCCGCTCGGCGGGTAGTCTATCTATAGGCTACCGGGCCGATCCGCTCCGTCCAACATAAGGCCCCACATACTTTGGGCTCAACTTGCCCTTCTGGCCAAAACGAAATACTCCTTCATGTGGGATACTCCTCAAAAAGACCTGACGCCCACGGCGAACTCCAGGTCACGTCTGCGCACATCTGCGTACGACTTCTGTCTATCCTGAGCTGCCTTCATGTTAGCCCGGATCTGGCGAACTTCTGCCTGGACTTGTTCAAGATACTCTGGTCCTATAATGACCGTCTCACTCGACTCATCCCAGCATAATGGCGTGCGGCATGGTCTACCGTACAAGGCCTGGAAGGGAGACATCTTGATCGAAGCATGATAACTGTTGTTGTAACTAAACTCGATCAGATGTAACTTATCAATCCAGCTGGTCTGAAAGTCAAGTGCACAAGCACGTAGCATATCCTCAAGTGTCTGAATGGTGCGCTCACTCTGACCATCGGTCTGTGGATGAAACGCTGTACTCAATTTCAATTCAGTACCCAATGCCTCTCGTGTGGACTTCCAATATCTGGATAAGAATCTGGTATCTCTGTCAGACACAATCGTTTTTGGTACACCATGATGTCTTACAATCTCTTTATCAAACAGTTCTGCCAATCTTGCCACTTTCCAAGTGTCCTTCATCGGAATGAATCGGGGCCACCTTGGTCAGTCGGTCAACTATCACCCATATCATATTCAGACCTCCCCTTGTAGGCGGAAGCCCTACTACAAAGTCCATGGAGATATCATGGAACTTCCACTCAGGCACTGGCATTGGCTGTACCATACCACCAGGCCGTCGGTGCTCAAACTTGACCTTCTGGCAAGTGAGACACCTCAATACATAATCACTAACATCTTTCTTCATTCCAGTCCACCAAAAAACCTCTTTATACCTTTATACATCTTTGAAGCTCCGGGGTGAATCGAAGTAGTAGAACAATGGGATTCACTCAATATGCGCTCCTTCAACTCAGCGCTACTCCTAGGTATACACAATCGGCCATTCAGCCTAATCAGGTCATCATCGTGGAGTCTGAAGTCGTACTTCTGACCCTCGAACGTGCCATCAATAAGCTTCTGCCGGATCTCCAGCATATACTGATCCGTCATCTGAGCACTCCGCATGTAACACCCCTCTCAATAATTACGATATAATCTCTCACGTAGCAATAAATAAAACGTCTCGCAGCGGAAAATAGCTAACAATTACAAAACTCCCTCGGGTGTCACCGGCCATTACTCGCCCATGCGAGCAACGTAGCCAAACTACATCCAACTTCCAAAATAAACAAACTGCTAACCGCAGTGATAACGAGAAACTCCTATACATCATACTAAGTCATAACCATAAACATCGACAAGTGAGCGTCTACCCAATCCTGAAAAAATACATAACCTTACCATAAGACCATACACCATCTTCATTACTATACAACGCCTCCAATTACCCTGTTCCGGCTCTTCAGCTCCGACAATGATCAACAACCTGAAATGGTGTAGTATCAGCGATAGACGCTGAGTATGCCGGGCCTGGACCCTAATGGTCACTTGTCATTTTAACCATCTTTTTATTAGATTGGTTTCATGCTCTTTTCCATTTTACAGTTATAACAATACTGTAGCATAAATGTATAATGTACATAACCATCCAAATATTCATAGACACTAATCATCCTCCAAACCAAACAATCATTTAGATATCACAAACACAAATATATATCGAACGTATCGACAAACAATATATGTACAATGTACAATCGCCGTAGCGTACAGTTTTCATATTTGATTTACCTTAGCCTTGTAGGCTCCATCCAACATCAACACACAATATAATACCCACAAGTATAACCAATGAACAACAAAGCGAAACAACGAGAATGATAAACAAGTATTAAGTCTCGTCCATGGTATTGTTGCCACTGTATAAGTCTCAATTGTTTTAGTTGTTCAGTATACCTAGTGACAATGTCTCGTTAAAACGACATGTCTCTAGTTACCCATATATTATGGGGGTCACCCGGCGTAGCCACTCCAACGGTAGAGTCTCCGACCAACGAGCCATTCTAGCTCACGGGAAATTTCTTGATACTTACGGACCCGTACGCGGACATCGGTATCGTTTTTGTGATCACAGCGCGCACAAGAGCCACATCTCTTGCTTTACTTCCATTCCATTAATTAATTAATTATACCATCGCATCGCATTACCAAATTTTCTAAACACAGCGACTAAGGTCATTAGTCCAATCCGGAGTCTGTAAATCGGGATCCAGTGTTAGATACGAGAGCGGCGTATAGAAAAGGCCAATGCTCCGTACAAAAGTCTCAGATAATATGTATGTGTTATTATCATAGTGCTACAACGTTTTACTTACGTTCCTTATATTTCATATGAGATAGCACCATAGCCGCTAGTTCGTTTTATATATATTGGTTCATATATCGAACCGGTACTGTTAACTCAACAACAGTAAATAATAAGCAGCTAAATATACAATTCATGCATATTAATTATCACATTCAGACACAACAATATTATCACATCACACAGAAGTCGAACTGAGGAAGCCCTCAGGGACAGTCAGAGACATAAACAACATACAAGTTATATCAACCAAATCCGAGCCCAAGGAGCAACCTTAGAACAACTCGCAAACCCCTTACATACCGTTCACCCTGACTGTGTTACGGTGGAGTATGAATCAGCAAGATCCTACGCTCCTGTAATCCGCTAGCTCGTCAAGCGTCCTTGTCAGAAGTATACTCTAAACGGTATAAAACTATAGTCAGTCTCCATGACTAACTACATCCGGTATTTCCGAATAATAAGTAACCCCGACAGTTCACCCCTGTTTTCTACAGTTGTTTGTTACAGGTTTCTCTAAAACAGTCAGCTTTGTTACTTAGAACGCGTATGTCAAAACATTCAACGTTAAGTTTAATTCCTTATATTTCTTTTAATCTTATCCACCTCTAGTTTAGGTACGTAACCTATCGTTGCATGTATGCATGCACTTTATATTATATTGCATTCTAAAATTCATAACTTACAGTTCGTAATTATATTTTTTTTAAATAACCACCACCAAAATATTGGTTTTCAACCAATATTTATACATCCACCTTATATACATTATTCTTGTGTAATATAATATATATATTTTTACCACGTAGGTAATTCTTATGAGTTTCATAGACCCTTTATTTTTATGTTACATTTTATCATCTTTATTAGATGGTTATTCCCATTAGTTGTATTACATTATACAACTTATATTAAGATCATTATCCTAATATCATGTAACATTTATGTTGTACAATTAAACTCCCAAGGTTATTCCATAAAACCTTAGTTTATAATCCCATTCATTTATAGTTGTCACATTATTTTATGTGAGTACCCTTCCTTTATTGATTCCATCTAAACCATATCATGTGTATAACATTATAACATATAGACCTTAGTCTAAAATTCATTTCCAACTCTTTGGTAAAACCCGGTATAGCCTTAACCAATTTAAATTTTGTTTGCCCACAAACATTTTGTAATGTTATACCACACACTATATCATACAATGTGATATTTTTATTCCTTAACTTACAACGCTATAGTTTTTATGCAACAACATTATTATTGGCCATCTTAGGCACCATGAGAAACCTTATTCTTTCCATAAATCACAGTTTCCTTAATTTACAAAATCACCCCTTTCTTATTACCATGTTAATATTCCATTTATATAAACATTTCTAATCTTATAAAAGAGTATAACCTATGGTTATTTTTGTAAATTCCGAACAGCCATTGTGCTATTCTAAATCGCCATTTGGGCCCTATTTATAACAATATAGTTCACCATATCATTAAAACTATAATTTATACAATAACTTATTAAATTCTCTAATAATTCTAAAAATCACCAATTCCACAAAAGGGGTTATACAATACGTATTAACCCAATATACCTTCGATATTTACCATTCCACCATCTAGTTTTCTCCAAAATGTCATAATGACATTTAACTATAGATTATACATAATTAGTTTATTTAATTCCAAAAACTTCCAATAAATTCCTAAAAATTCCTAATAGCCCATGGGTGTTTAAAAATACATTGTACACCTTTATTTTCGGTAATAACAGATTACCACATATGTGATAAAAATATTACCATAAGATACTTATCTTCTAGAACACCTAAATAAGATCTAACTTATTTATTGGTCAAAACCTGCATATGGTCAAGGTGGACCACCTAATATTTCCTGACCACCAATTCCTATAATTACGGTTTTTAAACCCCTAAGTTCCAAAATTCACCATGTAACCCCAAAAACTTTATAAAATCGTATAAACTTTATTTTAAACTCCTTTTAACCTAATTTTCGGCCTTATTATTCTAAAGCCCCCCAAATTTAATTTAATTACACCTAATTCCCCATTTATTTCGGTAATGCATTATACTACTTAAACTTAAAAAAGCTTGTAATGCATAATAAAATGGCCTAAAATACATGGCCTATTACAAACATTGGCTTGCAAAATAAATTACACAAAATGTCCCAACAACACTTATAAAATTGCGGCCTCACCATAAATTTTCATTTATTTACCAAACTCCACATAATGTCTTAAATTTGACATTTATGCTGCCGTTTAATGAGTTATAAAATTTATTAAACCATTCCTTAAAATTATAAGGTCAAATAAGACCTTATTATTCTTCTTCCCTCACGGCAATAGTATTAGAATTAGCTTAGAACATTTTTAACTTAGCAAAGTTTAATGTTTAAGTGATGTATACCTTGATTTAGTTAGGTAATCCTTGTTGGTTCGGCCACCTTAAGTAGAAAATATCCACAGCTTGTTTTACATGTTTTCAAACAAGAAACAAGGCCTAGTTAGTCTCCAAGCAAGATCTAACCATAAGAAGTAATTTAATGTAAGATTTAAGGCAAAAAAATCACCTTAAGCTGCAAGGAGAGGTTCAAGATGGTTTTGACCTGAATCAAACACACCAAAGGTGTTAGATCTACCATATGACATAGGAAATAGCTAGATCTCGAAATGCTACCTTGTTATTAGGTTTTACCTTGGAAAAATGCCTTAAAGAGGGTATTTCCTTTGGATCTCGCCAGCCCCCCCTTGCTCCAAATGGCTTACCAACAGATTCCACATGAAAGATAAGAAAGGAGGCTATGAGCAAGGTTTCACAGCCGAATTGAAGGGAATCAAAAGTATGAGCTTAAAGCACCTTTTTTACCTTAAATGGTCAAGACTTGAACTTTCCTCCTTAGATCTGGTTATGTACGAAACCAACACTTCCTATAACCTCCAAATCACTTATCTAGATGTATAGAAAAGGTGGAGTGTAGATCAACCGAAAAAAGAGGAGAAAGATGAAGAAAATGGGCATTTTTATGCCTTAATAGCTTACCTAGAGCTTGAAACCATCAATGGTGCTTGGGAACCTTACCTACGGTGGAGGGGAGCCAAAGAGAGTAAGGTGTGAGCATCTCGGCTGAAGAGGAAGGAGGTATGAAGGAAATGACTAAAATAAGCTTAAAGCACCTTTTTTGCTTTTTTAAGATTTCTTGCTTTGATGACTCATCAAGTTGATTGGGGTTGGATAATGAAGCAATCAGGGAGACAAGAGGAGGGGGCAGCCGTTGAAGATAAGAGAAGAAAGGTAGGGCTTGATTGATTCAAATTTTGGTTGAAAATGGAGTAAATATGTTACTTTAATTCATTTAAGAATGATGTGGACTCATTTCTTGTCTTGTACCAGCTTGGAGCCACGAATCAAGAGGGGGAGAGGCGGAAAATGGAGGCTCCAAATCAGCTGAGCAATGGAAAGGTTAAGTGGAGCCCACCTTTTTTGTTTTATAAGGTTAAAGTTGTTTTTTGTTATTTATGTAAAAGTAAGAGCATTTATTTAATTGTCACATGCTCTTGTCTCTTGGTCTGTTAAGAGATAATTATATGATTTCTTGTAGTCAATTTCGTGGTCAATGGTCAACATTGGTCAACTTAGTCAATGTTGACCCAAACGGGCCCCACTTTAGGGTTTTATTAATATTTTAATATTAAATTTGTAAAAATTCGTAAATTTCTGGAATTAAATTCCTAATATCATATAATATGATATTTTATTATATTTAAAGGTACTTATAACCTTTTATCCCATTTAAAACCAATTTAAAAGGCGATTACACAAAAACGTGCTTTAAGGAGTTTTAGTGCACATTTTGTGTCGCAAGGTGTTTCTGGGCTCTGTTTTCTTTGACAACGGTTTTGTTGTGTTCCTTACATGATATTTGATCATGGTATTCAATTTTATATCATTTAGAGGTCATTTGATTTTTAAGGTTTTCCTATAGCACCTTTTTGCCCTTTTTGACCTTGAAGCATGTAAATGCTTTTTCTTTGTGTTGGAGTGTTGTCCAATGGTTATAATATGTTTAATATTATGTCAATATACTTAGCACAATTTTTTTAGGTCCTAAGAAGTTCATTTGGGTATTTATTTACCCTTAACAGTCAAAGGGTGCAACATCTTGTTTTGTGTTGACCACTGTTGTTCTCAGTTGACTTTTAAGGCATGTTTAGGCCTTAATTAATGTGATTAAATATTTAATCCATGTTTTATTAATTTGGGGTATTTCAATCTACCCCCCTTAAAAAGACTTCGTCCCGAAGTCTCTTAATCAAATAGGTAAGTATATATAAATGTATAACTACCCATTGTTCCCATAATGTATATCTATGTGATATATCATTTACATACATCGTGTTGCGCTTATACAGCACATAGCCATCACGTTGTGGCGTTGTTCAATCATATATGGATATAGGTGATCCATCAGCACCATCATTTCCTATCAGTTCTACCAACCCTGACAACCTCCCTGAGGTGTCCATAACATTCCATTGTTCCACATTCCATATCTAATGATTCATTTCGTATCTAGGCGATACCATATGTAATCATTCTATAAAGCAATATGAATACATATCACAAATAGCATAGGAAACGTACTACACACATGGTGTACATACAACATTCAAACAAGTATCTCTTGAGATACATACATACCAATGCACATCACACACAAACAAACCAAACAACGCACGCCCCATGCACCAACCATAATCAACAAAACCAATTCATTGTATGCCCTGCATACCAAATAATTCAACCAAACAACCCTCGTATGCCCCGCACACCACCAATTCTTTGTATGCAATGCATACTAATCAAACAAAATTTAGTGCACACATGTGCACAGCCAAGAGGCTCTACCCCCCTTAAAAAGGGTTACGCCCCCGTACCCCACAAGTATACAACTGCCGCTCTACAAGGAGCGCTGGATACTTGGCTCTCAAAGAGTTCATCAACTCATGGATTATCCTCATATCAGAGAGACGGGCATGATTCTAGCCCTTATGGGCTCCACAATACATAAAGGATGTGGCACTAAACAATTTGTGCTCTCTCCCGAATTCATTCTAATGGGCCCACTCGCTCCGTATGAGGTGCAGACCCATGAACACAGGCTGAATTTGCCTTTCTTTCTTCTTTTTTTTTCCATTGCTGTGAATCCACTTGTTTGGTTCACTAGCATACATGTGTGTGTCTTTTCTCACTGATATTCAGTTGAGGTATACTATGACATTGGCCATTGTTAGTACTTAGTGCTTTTTGCACTTGTCTTTGTAATACTAAGACGTACCAGCCTATATGTCCACAAAGATGATGTTTGTCATCCATGTCTCCTGGTGTTTTGTTCCGGAGTAACACACTGTTATAGTTTTTTTTTTTTACACACTCTTGTTGATATCCACTTTATCTTTCTGCGTTCTCACTAGATTAATAACTGCACGGTGCAATACCAAAACACTCAGTCATACAGAGTGCAGAGGCGTAAACGCTCAACAACTAATATCTCATGAGTCAAACAGATAAGATGTGCGAATTATCCTGTGAGTGGTACATTCCAAATCCATTGTTCTTTGCTTAAGGTATCTGCTATCATATAGCTTTATCTTTTCTCCTTGCGTAGTCACGCGTTTATGTCCATATCATCTGGTAGATTTCCTCTGGATTACAAGCATTTGCTTGATCCTTATGAGGCTTCTACATATTATTCGTCCATAATGGGTTTTCTTGTTTCTTTTTTTTTTTGGTTTTCCTGTCCCTAAACTGTTCCTTTGTCTTCTCTGTATGCTGTCCACTGTTCTCTGTTGAAGGTTCCCCCTTTTTTTTCCTAGCCCGTTGTTCTAACTGCGGCTCTTCTCGTCCATCTTCGAGGTAATCCGTCTTACTGTCCGTAGAATGGAGTTGACTACTTCTCGCGTTCCTAACACTACTTGTCTACTTGCATGGGGTACCGTACTGATACATTACTACTTACCCGACTAACTCATAAATAAGTCTGTCAGGCCCACATGCTCCTAACGGAGTGCGGTCGTCCCATGACTCGTTTAGTAAACTGGTAATGTATGTCACACGGTTGTTGTGAAGTATTCTATTGTCAATCTCCCTTGATGGATATCCTTTTTTTTTCTTCTCTCTTCTACTTTCTCTTCTCTTTCTTCTTTTTTTTTTTTCTTTTTTTTTTGTTTTTTTCTTTTTGCTTGCTTTTTTTTGTAATAGTTCATGTTATCAGTTATCCTGTAATAAGTGATATTGCCTTTGTGGCACCGTGGTAACTTGTATTATAGACTAGTATTATTCAACTCGGTGTAAGTAAAATCCGTGCTATATTAGCAAACTTGTTTCTCCTCCTTTTTTTTTGATCTCATTGAGTACAACACATATTCCTTTTCTCCCTGTTTTTTTTTCTGATCATTTCATCCATAGTTCATATTCGTCCCCTCATCCATGTAATTGGATTCATTACAGATTGCATAATAGTTTGAGCAGCTTGGCTCTTCACTTCCCAACCATCCTCACTGACGGTGGTGCATCTACAAAGGGTATGCTTGTCCATAAGGACTAAACATGTATCACTAGTGATTAGCACTAAATGCAAGTATATTCTGATGGTATTTGGCTAATAGCCCTGTCTGAAACTTCCTCGAACGTTTAAACTGGTGTTTTTTTTTTACAGTCATAGTGGCTGTATAATTTGTCCAGTTGCAGTGGTCGGACTAACGGTCCTTCCAAGGTTGCATAGGTTTCTAATCTCAAGGTTTTGAAAAAAGTTTGAAAAACAGTTTTTTTTTTATAAAAGTTAAAAGTAGTAGTTGTTGCAGTTGCATTTGCAGTAGTTGTTACTGTTGTTGTTGCTGTCGCTGCACTTGCTGTAGCAAGTGCGCAAGGCAGATGGAAATTTCAGTGGTTTTCTTGTCATAGCGCTTGCAATAGCAAGTGCGCCATGCAGGTGGAAATTCTGGTTCAGTAATTCCCGGTCTCATTGACTCTTGTCATTTGTATGGCTACATGATAATGTAAGTTAACATCCTGTTCATATATATTATCCTTCAAGGTTCAAAGCTTATTGGTACTGAGTACACACAACTAATCCCAAAGTCTTACACGAAAGGCGAGTGGTCAATGACACTCCCACATACTTATAACATAGCTCCTTCTAACATAGTAAGTAAAAGTCTTCCACCAGCGGTCTCATGGAGTTAGGGTACTCATGCCCTATCTACTCCCTTGCCCTTTAGGCTCCAGCATCAGTAGATGTCTGGCCATCCTGACCGCCTCGTGGTACTCCAGATCCTCCAGCTGAGGTCTTTGAGTATTCTTTGGTGGCCTGTAATTACGGCTCTCTGGGTTCATCCAGCATTCAAATTCCCTATGGCCTTCTTTGTGGCAGCACCGACATTCGACTTTGCGACCTTCGCAGTCGACCCCTGGGTGGTCCTTCCCACAACGCTTACAGTAAAAATGGCGCTGGGGCCGTCCGGTGCCTAATGGTAGTATTTAAGTTTAAGTTAAAATCTGATGGTATAAAGGTTAAGATTATATTTGTATTTAAGAGGTAGGTGTTCTCACCCTTAGGAGGTGCAGATCTCAGAGGCTTAGCATCAATAGCTGGGCCGGTCAATTGAAGGACGGGCTCTTTTCCTTTCTTTCCCTTGTGACCCTGTTGCCCTTTCTTTTGGAAAAACTTCCTGTTTAAATGTTTCGGGTCAGTATTTATAAGATATTTAGCATGGTAAACAATCTAGAGTGGGATAAGCCCTTACTTTCCCTTTCTCTGGCCCCCTCCCGGAGATGCTCCTCCACCCTCAGACTCTCTTTCAGGGTTCTTCCTTTTCTTTGCCCCTAGAGTCTCTCCCGAGTCTAGAGCATTAGCTCAGTCCTCGAGGCAGCATCATAACACTCCTGGAATCTCCTTGGTAAGTTCTCACAAAGTTAATTGGTAATGTAGTAAGTAAAGAATCTTATGGCTTTCATGTTGGTACTTGGATGGTAGTGTAGAGGGTAGCACACATCGCCATCTGGATGCGAAATAATAGTCCTCCCCGGAACTTCTCGACCTTCACGGTCTCTGAGTAATCCACACCGGGAATGAAGTCCAGTAGATCAATGAATCGAGCGTAGTACTCATCCACGGTCAGACCTTCTTGGGTCAATGTTTCAAACTCATGGCGCTTCTTCTGCTTAAGGTGCACCGGGTAGTACTTTCCTCTCAGTAATTCTACAAAGGCAGCCCACGAAAAGTCGGGCGTGCCAGGTGATGGTCCTTGACCAACCTCCACCAAGTGCTGGCTGCATCCTTCAGATGGAAAGCAGCAATGGCGACCTTCTTGTCGTCCGGTACTGTAAAGCTTCAAATGCTTCTCTGTTCAACATGTAACGCTCCAAAGCTACGGGGTCTGGTTCCCCAGGATATGTAGGTGGTCGGGTCTCTCTAACTGACTTCAGCCAGTTCGTTTCCCTGGGCTGTGGCGGGTGGGCTGGTGCTCTTCCTATCTGAGTACCCAGCTGTGCAAGAACGGCTGCAACCGTCTCAGCAACTCCTGGAATGCCGGGGTCACCGCCTCCACCTCTTCCAGTACCACGCCCCCTAGTTCCACCAGACATCTGTAGTACAGTATGTCACATAATTACTCGGTAAAATTACCGTACACAACCAATAGATATTAAGTTGCCTTAAGGCTAACCTGTCACGCAATTTGCGTTACTAGACACAATATCTTTCTAAGACGAATCGTCTCGTACTCCCAAATATTTCCCATTTTCCCAAGTCCTAAGCTCACTGTCTTAACCTACTTTCTCGTCATCAGAGCGGTACTCCGCTCTGATACCACTTTTGTAACACCCCTCTCCATAATCACGATATAATCCCTCACGTAGCAATAAATAAAAATCTCGCAGCGGAAAATAACTAACAATTACAAAACTCACTCGGGTGTCACCGGCCATTACTCGCCCATGCGAGCAACGTAGCCAAACTACATCCAACTTCCAAAATAAACAAACTGCTAACCGCAGTGATAACGAGAAACTCCTATACATCATACTAAGTCATAACCATAAACATCGACAAGTGAGCGTCTACCCAATCCTGAAAAATACATAACCTTACCATAAGACCATACACCATCTTCATTACTATACAACGTCTCCAATTACCCTGTTCCTGCTCTTCAGCTCCGACAATGATCAACAACCTGAAATGGTGTAGTATCAGCGATAGACGCTGAGTATGCCGGGCCTGGACCCTAATGGTCACTTGTCATTTTAACCATCTTTTTATTAGATTGGTTTCATGCTCTTCCATTTTACAGTTATAACAATACTGTAGCATAAATGTATAATGTACATAACCATCCAAATATTCATAGACACTAATCATCCATCCAAACCAAACAATCATTTAGATATCACAAACCACAATATATATCGAACGTATCGAACAACAACAATATATTGTACAATGTACAATCGCCGTAGCGTACAGTTTTCATATTTGATTTACCTTAGCCTTGTAGGCTCCATCCAACCATCAACACACAATATAATACCCACAAGTATAACCAATGAACAACAAAGCGAAACAACGAGAATGATAAACAAGTATTAAGTCTCGTCCATGGTATTGTTCGCCACTGTATATGTCTCAATTGTTTTAGTTGTTCAGTTATACCTAGTGACAATGTCTCGTTAAAACGACACGTCTCTAGTTACCCATATATTATGGCGGGTCACCCACGGCAGTAGCCACTCCAACGGTAGAGTCTCCGACCAACGAGCCATTCTAGCTCACGGGAAATTTTCTTGATACTTACGGACCCGTACGCGGACATCCTGGTATCGTTTTTGTGATCACACACACACAAAGCACCAACGAGCCACATCCTCTTGGCTTTCTTCCATTCCATTAATTAATTAATTATACCATCGCATCGCATTACCAAATTTTCTAACACAGCAGACTAAGGTCATTAGTCCAATCCGGAGTCTGTAAACTCGGGATCCAGTGTTAGATACGAGAGCGGCGTATAGAAAGGCCAATGCTCCGTAAAAGTCTCAGATAATATGTATGTTTATTATCTAGTGCTACAACGTTTTTACTTACGTTCCTTATATTTCATATAAGATAGCACCATAGCCGCTAGTTCGTTTTATATATATAGGTTCATATATACGAACCAATACTGTTAACTCAACAACAGTAAATAATAAGCAGCTATAAATATACATTCATGCATATTAATTATCACATTCAGACAAACAATCTTATCACAGATCACACAGATGTCTGAACTGAGGAAGCCCTCAGGACAATCAGAGACACATAACAACATACAAGTTATATCAACCAAATCCGAGCCCAAGGAGCAACCTTAGGACAACTCGGCAAACCCCTTTACATACCGTTCACCCTGACTGTATTACGGTGGAGTATGAATCAGCAAGATCCTACGCTCCGTGTAGTCCGCTAGCTCGTCAAGCGTCCTTGTCAGAAGTATACTCTAAACGGTAATAAAACTATAAGTCAGTCTCCATGACTAACTACATCCGGTATTTCCGAATAATAAGTAACCCCGACAGTTCACCCCTGTTTTCTACAGTTTTGTTACGGGTTTCTCTAAAACAGTCGGCTTTGTTACTTAAAACGCGTACGTCAAAACTATTTCAACTGTTAAGTTTAATTCCTTATATTTCTTTTAATCTTATCCACATCTCAGTTTAGGTACGTAACCTATAGTTGCATGTATGCATGCATTCTTATATTATATGCATTCTAAAATTCATAACTTATAGTTCGTAATTATATTTTTTTTAAATAACCACCACCATTAAATCATATGGTTTTCAACCAATATTTATAATCCACCTTATATACATTATTCTTGTGTATGTATATATTTACCACGTAGGTAATTCCATGAGTTTCATAAACTCTTATATTTTATGTTACATTTTATCATCTTTTATTAGATGATTATTCCCATTAGTTGTATTATTATACAACTTATATTAAGATTATTATCCTAATATCATGTAACATTTATGTTGTACAATTACAACTCCTAAGGTTTATTCCATAAACCTTAGTTTATAAATCCATTTATTTATAGTTTGTCACATTATTTTATGTGAGTACCCTTCCTTATATTATTCCATCTAAACCATATCATTGTCATATTTATAACATTATAGACCTTAGTCTAAAATTCATCTTTCAACTCTTTAACCAGTATAGCCCTTAACTTAATTTAAATTCCGTTTGACCACATAACATTATGTAATGTTATACCATACTAATATCATACATGTGATATTTTTATTTCCCTTAACTTATAACCTATAGTTTTTACAAAACTATTTATTATTGCCTCTTAGGCACCATAAAAAATCTTATTTTTTCCATAAACCATAGTTTCCTTTATTTACAAAATCACCCCTTTCTTTTTACCATGTTATATATTCCATTTAATATAACATTTCTAACTTATAAAAGAGTATAACCTATGGTTATTTTTTGTAAATTCCGAACAGCCCTTGTGCTATTCTATAATTGCCATTTGGCCCTATTTATAACATATAGTTTTCCATATCATTAAAACCATATTTATACACATATCTTAATAAATTCTCTTAATAATTCTAAAAATCCAAATTACCAAAGGGTTATAAATATCCTTATTAACCCATATACTCTTGGTATTTACCATTCCACCATCTATTTTCTCCAAAGTGTCATAATGACATAATAACTATATATTATACATATATAGTTTATTTTAATTCCAAAAACACCAATAAATTCCTAAAAATTCCTAATAGCCCATGGGTGTTTAAAATACCATTGTACACCCTTTATTTTTGGTAATAACATATTTACCACATATGTTATAAAAATATTACCATAAGATACTTATCTTATTATAAACCTTAAATAAGTTATCTAACTTATTTATTTTGGTCAAAACCTAGCATATGGTCAAGGTTGACCACCTTAATATTTCCTTGACCACCAATTCCTTATAATTACGGTTTTAACCCTAAGTTTCCAAAATTCACCATTTAACCCCAAAACTTTATAAAATCTTATAAACTTTATTTTAACTCCTTTTTAACTCTAATTTTCCGGCCTTATTATTCTAAAGCCCCCAAATTTAATTTAATTACACCTAATACTCATTTATTTTCGGTAATGCATTTATACTACTTAAACTTAATTAAAAGCTTGTAAATGCATAAATAAAATGGCCTAAAATACATGGCCTTATTACAAACATTGGCTTGCAAAATAAATTACACATAAATGTCCCAAAACACTTATAAAATTTCGGCCTCACCATATAATTTTCATTTATTTACCAAACTTCCACATAATGTCTTAAATTTGACATTATGCTTGTTTAATTAGTTATAAAATTTATTAAACCATTCCTTAAACATTAAGGTCAAATAAGACCTTATTATTCTTCTTCCTCACTCAGGCAATAGTATTAGAATTAGCTTAGAACATTTTTAACTTAGCAAAGTTAATGTTTAAGTGATTTATACCTTGATTTAGCTTAGGTAATCCTTGTTTGGTTCGGCCACCTTAAGTAGAAATTATCCACAGCTTGTTTTACATGTTTTCAAACAGAAACAAGGCCTAGTTAGTCTCCAAGCAAGATCTAACCATAAGAAGTAATTTAATGTAAGATTTAAGGCAAAAATCACCTTAAGAATGCAAGGAGAGTTCAAGATGGTTTCGACCTGAATCAAACACACCACAAGGTGTTAGATCTACCATATTGACATAGGAAATAGCTAGATCTCGAAATGCTACCTTGTTATTAGGTTTTACCTTGGAAAAATGCCTTAAAAGAGGGTATTTCCTTTGGATCTCGGCCACCCTTGCTCCAAATGGCTTACCAACAGATTCCACATGAAAAGGAGAAGAAGAGGAGGCTATGAGCAAAGTTTCACAGCCGAACTTGAAGGGAATCAAAAGTTATGAGCTTAAAGCACATTTTTACCTTAAATGGTCAAGACTTGAACTTTCCTCCTTAGATCTGGTTATGTACGAAACCAACACTTCCTCTAACCTCCAAATCACTCTACATAGATGTATAGAAAAGGTTGGAGTGTAGATCAACCGAAAAGGAAAAAATGAAGAAAATGGGCATTTTTATGCCTTAAGAGCTTACCTAGAGCTTGAAACCTCATCAATGGTGCTTGGGAACCTTACCTACGGTGGAGGGGAGCCAAAGAGAGCTCAAGGTGTGAGCCATCTCGGCTGAAGAGGAAGGAATGAAGGAAATGACCTAAAATAAGCTTAAAGCACCTTTTTTGCATTTTTTAAGATTTTCTTGCTTTGATGACTCATCAAGTCTGATTGGGGTTGGATAATTGAAGCTCAATCAGTGGAGACAAGAGGAGGGGGCAGCCGTTGAAGATAAGAGAAAGGTAGGGCTTGATTGATTCAAATTTTGGTTGAAAATGGAGTAAATATGTTACTTTAATTCATTTAATGAATGTGTGACTCATCTCTTGTCTTGTACCAGCTTGGAGCCACGAAATTCAAAGAGGAAGAGGAGCAAATGGAGGCTCCAAATCAGCTGGCTCACATGGGAAAGGTAAGTGGAGCCCACCTTTTTTTTTTATAAGGTAAAGTTGTCTTTTTTTGTTATTTTATGTAAAGTAAGAGCATTTATTTAATTGTCACATGTCTCTTGTCTCTTGGTCTGTTAAGAGACTTAATTATCTGATTTTGTAGTCCATTTCGTGGTCAATGGTCAACATTGGTCAACTTAGTCAATGTTGACCCAAACGGGCCCCACTTTAGGGTTTTATTAATATTTTAATATTAAATTTGTAAAAATTCGTAAATTTCTGGAATTAAATTCCTAATATCATATAATATGATATTTTATTATATTTAAAGGTATTTATAACCTTTTAGCCCATTTAAAACCAATTTAAAAGGCGATTACACAAAAACGTGCTTTAAGGAGTTTTAGTGCACATTTTGTGTCGCAAGGTGTTTCTGGGCTCTGTTTTCTTTGACAACGGTTTTGTTGTGTTCCTTACATGATATTTGATCATGGTATTCAATTTTATATCATTTAGAGGTCATTTGATTTTTAAGGTTTTCCTATAGCACCTTTTTGCCCTTTTTGACCTTGAAGCATGTAAATGCTTTTTCTTTGTGTTGGAGTGTTGTCCAACGGTTATAATATGTTTAATATTATGTCAATATACTTAGGACAATTTTTTTAGGTCCTAAGAAGTTCATTTGGGTATTTATTTACCCTTAACAGTCAAAGGGTGCAACATCTTGTTTTGTGTTGACCACTGTTGTTCTCAGTTGACTTTTAAGGCATGTTTAGGCCTTAATTAATGTGATTAAATATTTAATCCATGTTTTATTAATTTGGGGTATTTCAATCTACCCCCCTTAAAAAGACTTCGTCCCGAAGTCTCTTAATCAAATAGGTAAGTATATATAAATGTATAACTACTCATTGTTCCCATAATGTATATCTATGTGATATATCATTTACATACATCGTGTTGCGCTTATACAGCACATAGCCATCACGTTGTGGCGTTAGTTCAATCATATATGGATATAGGTGATCCATCAGCACCATCATTTCCTATCAGTTCTACCAACCCTGACAACCTCCCTGAGGTGTCCATAACATTCCATTGTTCCACATTCCATATCTAATGATTCATTTCGTATCTAGGCGATACCATATGTAATCATTCTATAAAGCAATATGAATACATATCACAAATAGCATAGGAAACGTACTACACACATGGTGTACATACAACATTCAAACAAGTATCTCTTGAGATACATACATACCAATGCACATCACACACAAACAAACCAAACAACGCACGCGCCGTGCACCAACCATAATCAACAAAACCAATTCATTGTATGCCCTGCATACCAAATAATTCAACCAAACAACCCTCGTATGCCCCGCACACCACCAATTCTTTGTATGCAATGCATACTAATCAAACAAAATTTAGTGCACACATGTGCACAGCCAGAGGCTCTACCCCCCTTAAAAAGGGTTACGCCCCCGTACCCCACAAGTATACAACTGCCGCTCTACAAGGAGCGCTGGATACTTGGCTCTCAAAGAGTTCATCAACTCGTGGATTATCCTCATATCAGAGAGACGGGCATGATTCTAGCCCTTATGGGCTCCACAATACATAAAGGATGTGGCACTAAACAATTTGTGCTCTCTCCCAAATTCATTCTAATGGGCCCACTCGCTCCGTATGAGGTGCAGACCCATGAACACAGGCTGAATTTGCCTTTCTTTCTTTTTTTTTTTTTCCATTGCTGTGAATCCACTTGTTTGGTTCACTAGCATACATGTGTGTGTCTTTTCTCACTGATATTCAGTTGAGGTATACTATGACATTGGCCATTGTTAGTACTTAGTGCTTTTTGCACTTGTCTTTGTAATACTAAGACGTACCAGCCTATATGTCCACAAAGATGATGTTTGTCATCCATGTCTCCTGGTGTTTTGTTCCGGAGTAACACACTGTTATAGTTTTTTTTTACACACTCTTGTTGATATCCACTTTATCTTTCTGCGTTCTCACTAGATTAATAACTGCACGGGTGCAATACCAAAACACTCAGTCATACAGAGTGCAGAGGCGTAAACGCTCAACAACTAATATCTCATGAGTCAAACAGATAAGATGTGCGAATTATCCTGTGAGTGGTACATTCCAAATCCATTGTTCTTTGCTTAAGGTATCTGCTATCATAGCTTTATCTTTTCTCCTTGCGTAGTCACGCGTTTATGTCCATATCATCTGGTAGATTTCCTCTGGATTACAAGCATTTGCTTGATCCTTATGAGGCTTCTACTACATATTATTCGTCCATAATGGGTTTTCTTGTTTCTTTTTTTTTGGTTTTCCTGTCCCTAAACTGTTCCTTTGTCTTCTCTGTATGCTGTCCTGTTCTCTGTTGAAGGTTCCCCTTTTTTTTCCTAGCCCGTTGTTCTAACTGCGGCTCTTCTCGTCCATCTTCGAGGTAATCCGTCTTACTGTCCGTAGAATGGAGTTGACTACTTCTCGTTTCCTAACACTACTTGTCTACTTGCATGGGGTACCGTACTGATACATTACTACTTACCCGACTAACTCATAAATAAGTCTGTCAGGCCCACATGCTCCTAACGGAGTGCGGTCGTCCCATGACTCGTTTAGTAAACTGGTAATGTATGTCACACGGTTGTTGTGAAGTATTCTATTGTCAATCTCCCTATGATGGATATCCTTTTTTTTTTTCTTCTTCTTCTTCTTCTTCTCTTTCTTCTTCTTCTTTTTTTTTTCTTCTTTTTGCTTGCTTTTTTTGTAATAGTTCATGTTATCAGTTATCCTGTAATAAGTGATATTGCCTTTGTGGCCACCGTGGTAACTTGTATTATAGACTAGTATTATTCAACTCGGTGTAAGTAAAATCCGTGCTATATTAGCAAACTTGTTTCTCCCCTTTTTTTTTGATCTCATTGAGTACAACACATATTCCTTTTCTCCCTGTTTTTTTTTCTGATCATTTCTCATCCATAGTTCATATTCGTCCCCTCATCCATGTAATTGGATGCATTGCAGATTGCATAATAGTTTGAGCAGCTTGGCTCTTCACTTCCCAACCATCCTCACTGACGGTGGTGCATCTACAAAGGGTATGCTTGTCCATAAGGACTAAACATGTATCACTAGCAGTGATTAGCACTAAATGCAAGTATATTCTGATGGTATTTGGCTAATAGCCCTGTCTGAAACTTCCTCGAACGTTTAAACTGGTGTGTTTTTTTTACAGTCATAGTGGCTGTATAATTTGTCCAGTCGCAGTGGTCGGACTAACGGTCCTTCCAAGGTTGCATAGGTTTCTAATCTCAAGGTTTGAATGATAAAGTTTGAAAAACAGTTTTTTTTTTATAAAAGATTAAAAAGTAGTAGTTGTTGCAGTTGCATTTGCAGTAGTTGTTACTGTTGTTGTTGCTGTCGCTCCACTTGCTGTAGCAAGTGCGCAAGGCAGATGGAAATTTCAGTGGTTTTCTTGTCATAGCGCTTGCAATAGCAAGTGCGCCATGCAGGTGGAAATTCTGGTTCAGTAATTCCCGGTCTCATTGACTCTTCGTCATTTGGTATGCTACATGGTAATGTAAGCATTAACATCCTGTTCATATATATTATCCTTCAAGGTTCAAAGCTTATTGGTACTGAGTACACACAACTAATCCCAAAGTCTTACACGAAAGGCGAGTGGTCAATGACACATTCCCACATACTTATAACATAGCTCCTCCTAACATAGTAAGTAAAAGTCTTCCACCAGCGGTCTCATGGAGTTAGGGTACTCATGCCCTATCTACTCCCTTGCCTTTATAGGCTCCAGCATCAGTAGATGTCTGGCCATCCTGACCGCCTCGTGGTACTCCAGATCCTCCAGCTGAGGTCTTTTGAGTATTCTTTGGTGGCCTGTAATTACGGCTCTCTGGGTTCATCCAGCATTCAAATTCCCTATGGCCTTCTTTGTGGCAGCACCGACATTCGACTTTGCGACCTTCGCAGTCGACCCCTGGGTGGTCCTTCCCACAACGCTTACAGTAAAAATGGCGCTGGGGCCGTCCGGTGCCTAATGGTAGTATTTAAGTTTAAGTTAAAATCTGATGGTATAAAGGTTAAGATTATATTTGTATTTAAGAGGTAGGTGTTCTCACCCTTAGGAGGTGCAGATCTCAGAGGCTTAGCATCAATAGCTGGGCCGGTCAATCGAAGGACGGGCTCTTTTCCTTTTTCTTTCCCTTGTGACCCTGTTGCCCTTTCTTTTGGAAAAACTTCCTGTTTAAATGTTTCGGGCCAGTATTTATAAGATATTTAGCATGGTAAACAATCTAGAGTGGGATAAGCCCTTACTTTCCCTTTCTCTGGCCCCCTCCTGGAGATGCTCCTCCACCCCCAGACTCTCTTTCAGGGTTCTTCCTTTTCTTTGCCCCTAGAGTCTCTCCCGAGTCTAGAGCATTAGCTCAGTCCTCG
This sequence comes from Limonium bicolor, assembly GCA_023374045.1. NCBI lineage: Eukaryota > Viridiplantae > Streptophyta > Magnoliopsida > Caryophyllales > Plumbaginaceae > Limonium > Limonium bicolor. Next base: position 7,621,239 of record CM041782.1, on the reverse strand, counting down.
AGGCAGCATCATAACACTCCTGGAATCTCCTTGGTAAGTTCTCACAAAGTTAATTGGTAATGTAGTAAGTAAAGAATCTTATGGCTTTCATGTTGGTACTTGGATGGTAGTGTAGAGGGTAGCAACATCGCCATCTGGATGCGAAATAATAGTCCTCCCCGGAACTTCTCGACCTTCACGGTA